>JAGGAR010024036.1:0-38490 GCA_017657315.1 Termitomyces sp. K1Ag
CTCCTCCTCCTCCTCCTGGATACTTTAAACACTCAACATCAACAAAGGGCAATGAAAGAAGCACTCGAGAGGCAACTGACCATCTAAAAATCCCGTAACATCATGGACTTTGTCTGGGCATGTCATCAACAAGAAAATCAATGAGCTGGATTTCAGCGGACTATGAACCATAATCCACCAGCAATAAACTTTCGTTGCCCGCCACCACGTCGAGTGATCCATTTTTCGCGCCCGCCTGCCACTGTTCGTCAGCCTGCTCGCCCAATCGCAGCTCACCCTGACGCCTATTCTATCATGGCCGGATGGACACCTAGGGGCATACATCGTAGCTCACTGACTTGTAATCGTCAACCTCTCCCATTAAATGGTCCTGTTTTCACTCCAGTCTTGGCTCGCGCAGTCGGTAGCACTCCGAGGAGGTTGATTCATGAGTCTTGAGCGCTTGAGCCTTCAAACGGCTTCAAAGCATCCTCACCGAAGGCAAATATATGGTGTCTCAAGGCTACCTTATTAGCTTGCTCCACAGGCGGCAAGACGAATCACAAAATATTTTCTTTCATATATGACAGCTGGCTTTGCTGCTAAAGAAAAATGTAAGCATCGTCCCCTCGCCGGTCCACCATTCAAAGAACATCGCAACAACAAGGATGCGATCCCTAAGGGCCATGCATCACTTCCAACTCCCCTCCACACGGCTCTCGACACGACATCTTCACGAGCCTTCAGAGGTTAATGTTGATAGGAATGCAGCCAAGTGCGACGATGCCATTCTAAGGTGAGATAAGTCAATGCCTGATAATCTCAACCGAAGTCAGGACTTACGAAGTCGTTATTTTTACAGCATACGGTTTGGCCGGAGCTATTTCCCAAGCATTGAATCGCATTCAAATCAGGTGTAACGTTACTACGGAACTCACCATTTGTTGAAACCCACTCCGATGACAGTGATGGAGTTGCAGGTCACTGGGGGTGTTTCGTTAGTCTTGCCTTCAACTACGAGTCTTTCGGGGAGCTACTTACACCCAACCAGGATAGTCGTGGACTCGACAGCAGCGCCCACAGTGTTAAGGAGAAGAGCAGCACCTGGGCTGCTAGCCTGTAAAGTCCAGGTCAATGATGAGATGGTAGGTAGCGAAAGAAGAAAACGGACGGTCTGGACTTGGTTGCAGCACTGAATTGGGCCGGTGCTGCACTCAATGCCGCCGCCGCCGCCGCGGGGGAAAACGCTGGCAGAGGCGCAGAGGGCGAGAGCGAGGACAGAGGAGACGCGAGCAAACATTGTTGTAGGAGTGAATGAAGTGGTGGGCAGTCGTCAGCCTTCTACAAAGGCGTTTTTATCCTTGAAAAACATCCTGGTCAGCCACTGTGATGGTGGTCATTTCTTTAAATTCTTCTGTACTTCGCTGGGTTTGCCGCAGCGCTCATCGTCTGCGAACACGGTGTTCGGACCGACAGCCCCGATACCTGAGTTACACCCATCCTCAATATTCAATATTCAATAGTGCTTACAGTGCTGTCCATCTGCAGGTCTTTTTCAAATCAAGTACAAAAAGAATATAATCTTTTCGAGCTCGATGACATTGTTCTGTTGTTTATCGACTGTGAACGTTTGAACTCTCTATAGCATGCACTTATATCACGAAAAAGCTATTAGCAATTGTTTCCTACTGAGGAATTAGAATGTTCATTACATTTTTCATGCTCACAACTTGACGAATTCAAAACACGCTCATCTTCTGCATTCTGATCAATATCGATATCCTAAGAAGCCTCCTGCCTTCTCAAAAAGCTAATCAAACACACCACCACCGCCTCCGGCTTCTCCTGCTGCACCCAATGCCCCGCACCATCAACCAACACAAAATCCTCCTCCTCCATCCTCTCACATGTCTCCGACCGCATCTTCTCCGCCGCCCCAGGCAACTGATACACACCCCAATCCCTCCGCCCCGAAAGAAACATCGCAGGCACTTCGATCTTCTTCCCAGAAAACACCCTAAGGTCCTCAGACCACCTCCCGTCCAATATACAGCGATACCTGTTCAGCCCGCCCTGGAATCCCGTTCCTTTGTAGATGGACGTGTACACGCCCAGCTCTGTATCGGTGAGCCAGGTGTTATTCGCGACTTCGGCTGTGGAAGGTGCATCGCGCTCGACAGTTTGCGGCATCGTCTCGTGGAGGTTCATGACGTAGTATAGAGGAAGCTGAGCGAGTGATGAAGCTGAGAGCTCAGGAAGGCGGTACGGCGCGTTGTTGCCCCAGTCCCCGCTCTTAACGTGGTAGTACGCACGGAGAAACGCATGCAGACCCTGTGGAGAGTTGCACATGTCGTTATTGGCTTCGGGGGTAGAATAATAAGCTACATAATGTTTGCGCGGGGGTGCCAGGGATGCAAGGGCATCACTTATTTGCCTGACTGAGGGTGCTAAAGGCGCAGAGGGGGCAGGAGCACCGGTGTACGGCGCACTCATGAGGACGACGGATTTGAAGATGTCAGGCCGGATAAGCGCGCAGTGACCTGCGACGGTGGATCCGTAGTCGTGCCCGATGATTGCGGCGACAGATGTGTATCCCAGTGCGTATACGAGCGACACGATATCCGTGGCGAGATTGAGCATACGGAAGGGCGCAAGGTCGTCTGTGAAGTTGAGGCGGTCGTATTCGTTAGGTATGCCACGCCGTTTGGTGTGTCCGTACCCGCGCTGGTCGGGCGCGACGACGTGGTACCCCGCAGCAGAGAGGGGTACCATGACTTTGCGCCAAGAGTAAGCGAGTTCTGGGAAGCCGTGAAGGAGGATCAGAAGGGGCGGTTTGGTGGTGGTGTTGGAGGAGATTTCGGGTTCAGCTTCGAGGATGTGGACATCGAGGTCGTTGATAGGCAAGAATCGGGACTTGATTTGAGATGGAAGGCCTGGATAGTAGGTGCTTGAAGACATTGGAAGAGATGATTTGTAAGGGTGTGAGAGAGGACCAGGGCTGTCGGTCCGAATGCATGCTCGCGTGCTTTTCACGCGGTCGAGATACGATGATGCTTGACACGAATAATAAACCCAGAATAGCCCAGATTTACGAGCGAGCTGATAGGGAACTGTTCTGGCCTATGCGAGCCTTTGGGAGGCCTATGTCACACTAATGAGGATCAAAATGAGTACATCGAAACACGAATAGCACACCTCAGAAGAGCATAAGAACATTGAGCAGTCTTAGTGCTTATGATCGCGCTCGAAAGCCGAGAAGTAAACGCGACGGAGAGCTTGAACTTTGCCGTATACTGCAGCCACTACCTGAGCCCTTGCGGGGAGATTTTGCCGTAGTCAGAGTTCCTCCTCAGTGCATTTGGTGCCAATGAGAGGACATGACAGGGATAATTCTCCACTCACGAAGCTTCTATGCCAAGGACTGTCAAGGACAAATATACCTTAGCCTATAGCTATAGATATATGCTCAATCTTGATCAACTTGAACACAAATGCATGGCCATGAGGTTGGAATGAGGTCGCACCAAGAATAGCACTTCCCGAAAAAGATAAGCTCAATACCAAACAACCCACAACAATCGTCTTCATCGTTTGCGACGACGAGCTCTCGCAAATCCCTTCTTTCTTTGTTATTTTCTGCTTTATGACCACTCTTTGAAGGAAGGATTCATTCATCCTTCCTGATCTCCTTTTCCTCGGCGCTTCTCTCTATTGCTCTGGCTTGTCAAGAGTCCGCCACGTTTTGAATTTCATAAATGCAGGCTGCAGTCGACATCCGACGACCGACTCGTCAAGATACTTTTGATTTGCGAGGACAGATCCAGCAAGATGACGTTGACCACCTTCATGCCCACGCCGACGCCGCATCGGCCACGTATACAGACGACGAGGAGACATCAGTAATCGAGGACGACTCCGAAGGCGAGGAACATGAGGAGTACATTGACGACGACGGATCTTCATCTCTATCGATACCCAATGAATCTATTGACTTTGACCTTGTATATTCGTTGCACAGTTTTGCTGCAACCGTGGAGGGCCAGGCCAACGTGGTCAAGGGTGACAGCCTGTTTTTGATGGACGACAGCAACAGCTACTGGTGGCTCGTGCGCGTTCTAAAGACTCAGGAGGTTGGCTATATACCAGCGGAGAACATTGAGACTCCGTTTGAGCGTCTTGCGAGGCTTAACAAACACCGTAATGTTGATGTGAGGTCTCCTTCGTATAAATCGTGAGATTGAAGCTCAATATACAATTTCTAGCTTGCATCTCCAACTCAAGCAGAACTGAACGAAAACCTCCATGCATCTCAGGAACGGCTTCGTACGAATCCCGGCTCACGTGCAGGTTCGAACAACTCTCCTTCTCCGCTCCCCCTCGGTGCGCGAGGCCAAGGCCAAGGCCGTAATATTCGTTTCGGTGGCCCCCGCTTCGGTGTCGTTCGTTATCCCCGCGCAATATGGCGCGAAGATGAGATGATGGAAACCGACGGCGGTGACGACGAGTCGGATTGGCTCGAATTCTCCGAGCACGAGGACGCTGGTCTCGCAGATGAGCAGCTAGACTATCAGGGAGAACAAGACGATGATATGGAATGGGAGAATGAACCTGCTGCTGAGCCTCCCCAGCCAGTACCAGTGCCCGCTGTATTGCAAGCCGGTGGTTCGCGCCCTGAGCCTGTCCAGCAACAGCATCAACCTCCTGCACCCATTCAGCAGCAACAGCAGCAGGAGCCTCCTCAACAATTGGTACAGGCACCCCCCTTACGCACGTCCAGCTCGCGGGAACGACTCCAGCAGGAAGCTCAGAGGAGCATTGATCCTGCCGAGGCCACAGAAACCCGCAAGCTTACTGTGACGCCTACGATAGCCCGAAGTGAGGAAAATAAGCCTTATAATCCTAGCGACATACAGCAGCAGCGTATACGCGAGGAAGAGGAGGCGAGGAAACAAGCAGCTGCCAATGGCAAGGGAAAGATGGCGCCACCTGTGAGCTCCACCAGCCTGGCCAAGCCTAGCGGGAAGCTTATCAAGGAACGCGAATCTGGCGAAGAAAATGGGAATGGTAGAGACAAGAAAAAGAGAGGCATATTTCGCCTCTTCCAAAACAAAAAGGACAAGAAGGACAAGAACTCGTCTGCTGGGTCGAGTGAGAGCGGAGACTCGCTCACTCGTTTGTCAGATGACTCTCTCAGATCCGCTCCCAATCGTCCATCGACCTCTGATTCCATTTTGTCGCCAACAACGACGACGGCGATGCAACAGCAACAACAACAAGCGCTTAATAACCTCCGTGCTTCTGTAGAACCTACACGTAGCGAGCTCCAACAGCAGCCGCAGACACCTGAACGTTTGCCTGCAGTGTCACAGCATGCTTCCCAACTCCGCCAACGCGATCAGCAGCAACAGGCGCTATACACGCAACAATACCTCAACCGCTCCCCTTCTTCTCCCCCCGAGGCACAACCCTCGTACGGCCTCCAATCTGCATCGGCACTCAGCTCGTACCACAGCCCGTTGACTGTTGGCTCAGGGCTCGGCCCCCCGACACAACGTCCACGCCCCGGTTCGCTGATTCTGACGCAGAGTGTGATGGACGCTGGCGGGCCCGTGCCTGAGCTTAGCGTCATCCGTGTGTTCGCAGGCAAGAACTTGCAAACCGAGGCAACGTTCAAGACCGTGCTGCTCAACTCGAGTACGACGTCGGAGGAGCTGATCAAGCAGGCCACACAGCGGTTCAGGCTGTCGCTGGGAGACGAGGAGGGGGAGTATTATTTGACTGTGAAGCAGGTTGAGGGTGGGGCTTTTGCGGTGCTTAGGCCTGAGGAGAAGCCACTGGTGGTGTTTGAGCAGTTGGTGGAGGAGGCAATGGAGATGCCCAAGGTGAAGAGGAGTAGTGTGGGCAGTATCAGCTCGGTGGCGAGTAATTTGTCGATGCATCCCGCGATTAAGAAGCTTCCGATGAACGACTTCACGGATGACTCGGCGGTGAAGTTTTATCTGAACCGAAGAGGAGATGGGATTCAAGATGAGAGTGCTTTGGGCCATGGTGAGGGAGACGATACACTCATTGCGGACTCGTCGTTTGGGGACTCCCCCGAGCCACCGCAGAGACTCACCATATCGACAATTCACAATGTCACGCCTGAACGTTTCACATCGCCATCGGTCCGATTCGTGTTACAACTCATCATCTACCCTGATGACCTGCCAGAAGACATGGTGTTCCACCCGCAGACTGAGGCGATCGTGTTCAAGGACACGCTCCGGGAGACAGACGCGTCGTTGCCTGTTACGGTGTCCCCGCACATGCGCCGCAAGGTGTTCGTGTTTCCCAAGAACGCGACAGTAGCGGAGGTCATTGAGCTTGGATTGGAGAGGTTTGGGATTTCGGAGGGTGTGGTTGACGGGGGTGACGAGATTGAGGACAAGACTACTAAGAGGAGGAGCTCGACGAGGGTGAGGTATGGGCTGTTCGTCAATATTGCTGGTTCACCCGGTAAGCCTTTGGTTGACATGGATAGCGTTCTTAGTTGATTGATTTTTTGTTGCAGAACGAGAATTGGCGCCATCGAGCAGAGTTATAGAGGCGTTCCCGCGACCCCCTACCCTCAAAGCTGCTGACAAGCCCGCCCCATCAAGCAAGAGACGGTCCGTTGACTCGAATCTTGTCCTTGGTTCGTTAGATGATGTCAATCCCGACGACCCCGTCTTCATTCTCCGCCGTGCAATGACGTACCGCAATTCCACCTCGAGACATCGCATGTCCGCGCCGCTAGACGAGCTTGCCTTGCATCACCTTCACCGGGACTCCACGTCCAGCGCCAGTATCTCCGATCCGTCCAGCCCCTCGTATGATCACAAGCCTTCCCGCCAGGAGATCATCGCACGTCAGCGAGAAACGACACGAGCAAATCAACGAGCCATCCTCTCGGCCCAAACCAACTCTTATCGTGGCATGGACGTTCTTCTACCTGGGAACACGATGCTTCGGAGCTCGCGCTACGACGCCAATGACCGCATGCGGTACTCCTACGTCGATAACGACGGCGAGACTTATGATATCAGCGATATCGTCGAGGAGGAGGCGCACCACAGGCCCTAAGTCTAAGACACCGACGGACTTGTCCCAAACTCTGCCGAGATCGTCGCCCACTTCTGCTTCAGGTAGCATCGATAGGTCGCGTCCAGGGACCACTACGCCAACTGGCAGGCCTACAGGTACTGATCGTCGTCAGCCCTCTATCGCGTCTGTCATGTCAGACATCTCTGGATACGCGACGCCTCAGACTTATAATACTGAAATCATCAACGAGGATGAGATGGACAACCCGAGATTAACTTCAACACCTAAGCCCTCGTCTCAGCTACAACAGCGCAGACCTGTCATCCCTCATGATGACTTCGGTGTCTCCCATATGCTAACCATTATCGAGTACAAAGACGCGAAGCCGAAGACACCGCTACCACCGCTGGATCCTGTGGATGCTTTGCTCTTTGGTCGTCCCTTAGATCTACAGGCGTTGCACCCAAAAATTCGCGATATATATGCACCTACGTTCAAACAGTTAGAAGAAATGGACAAAGTAAGCAGGATCACTCATGATCGTCCTATTCAATGACTGACAATGAGAATAGATCTTGGACGATTATTTAGGTTATGTCTGAACCAATCCCTGATCATTGACGGTGCTTACGATTTGGGTCTGTCTTTCATTAATGATTAGACTCCACGGGATTGGAGTTGTATACCCCTGAAGTACTAGACCAGATTGTAAAGGACACTGACTCGGATTCTTTCGTGTTGCTTTCTATAGCCAGCATTATTTATCTCAAAGTTGTGGGAGTAAGTTATCATTCTGACTTTGACGAGTTGTCACTTCTGCCTACTTTTGTTCTTCTCGTTGCCGACCGCATTATCACGTCCTCATATCACGATCAACTCTTTGCAGATGTATGGAGCCAATGTCTGAATATATCGTGTTTTATCAAACGTCTGGGGCTGTAGTGCAAGAAATTAAAGCTCTACAAGTAGTCTCAAATATCATGACGACGACAGGAACCAGATCAATATGAGGACGGTCTACAGGAAATCTAAAACAAAAAAGCCCATGAAAGAAGATGAGACAGATATCTGCTGCGCAAGTATATACAGCTGTGCCATACTTATCGAGAAGTATAAGGTGAGTAATTGCATGAGTAGAAGAGAGTAGAAACCGACAGCTGGAAGAAACGCAGGACAGCAGGGATGAGCTTTTGCTATCTGACTATCTCGTCTACTTTGGACCGGTTGATGCAGAATCCCTGTTATGCCCAGCGCTCAATTGCAGTCAAGAAGCGGCGTTTACGAAGTACCCACTGGCGTTACCCATGCTTTACAGCCACAACACACTCCAGCCCAGTCATAGTTTCCTAACTTCGCACCGCACTTGGAATTGGGGCATACAATCTTTCCGGCGAGCTCTCCAGGTGATAGGAAAGGTTCCATCCATTTCATCTGATTGACGGCGGTAAGCATATCGTTTACACATCAGGAGTCGAAGACGGTAACATACAGGTTCGACGAAGTAACCTGAGCACTTGGGATTCATGAGAATTGGCGCACTTTGTGGTGGTGCTTTGGCGACAGGGTGTGCTTGTGTCACGCCAGTGCTCTGTGGACCTGCATGCGGCGCGCGCAGGGCAGCCAATTTAGGGTTCGTCATAAGCTCTGCAGCTAACTCCGAGGGGCTGATGAAAGTCGTAGGAAGTGTCTTCTCAGAGCCATGTTGCGGTACTTGGCTATCACTCAGCGTATGCTTCAATTTTCCGAGTGTTTCCAAAGGAGATTCCTTGGGTTCGCCGACGGGTGAAAGCACGGCATCTGACATTCGACGCCCAATGAGCTTCGCAGTCTCGTGTGAGATCTCCACAGGGCTATCAGGCATGTCGACCGATGAAGTCGTTATCTCTGGGGCAACGTTAGGCTCTTCATCGTCGCTTTCCAAAGCAGAACTTGATTGACCATCTTCCTCGGATAAATTTCGTAAGGAAGGTTTATCACTTGAAGAACGGCGACTCATGGAAATAGCTCCAGCTCCACTGGACTCGTTGCTGATAGATGACATCGTCAAGAAGTCACCTAACCCCCCAAGGATCGATGGGCGACGAGGTCGTGGTTCAGCAGTTCCGTTGGACGTCCCTCCTGTCGATCGTAGGGAATTTGATGGCTGAAGTCCTCGCGCTGATGTCGAAGGACGCCTTGAGCCGGCGGGAGTCCTCGCCGCCGGAGTAGCAGGACCCAGTTGGCCGTGATCAAGCATATGTTCTCTTGTGGCCAATTCTTGTCTGGAAATATAAGAAAAGAATATAAGGCGAGGAAAGTTTTCACAAACCTGCACATTTTACATCTTATGCGTCGGCGTGGATATCCAGGCGTGTTAGGTGTTGAGTCCGAAGGCGTACTTGGGTATTTTGCGAACATATCTATCTCCGGAAGAGAACCATCGCCGTCTGAAATCGAGAAGTCAAAACGGATGTTTAGGGCCGACAAGAAGCTTAAGTGATCTCACTCATGACTTCATCATATGCACGTTCCATATAATACAACCTTGTCGTTTTGTCACGTCGCGATATTCTGTACTGAGCTTGATGAAAGATCTCCAGCTGACGAAGGAAACCTTCATTTGGCCTACGTGATAACACTGAGCAGTGAGCTGCTATGATAGGATGACAAAGGTGTTCGTACTCAATGCTTGGCCGGACCTTCCTAATCATCTCTAAAGCGGCCTCCCTATCAAGACGTTTGCTGTACATTAGATATGCAGCGACGACGGAAGCACTACGACCTGTTTGTGGTGTTGAGTGACATGGGAGAGGGCAAGGGGATGATTCGAACTTACTAACTCCCGCATGACAATGAACTAAGACACCGCGTCCCTTGTTCAGCTCCGCTTCAATAAAATGGATCGAAGGAAGTAAATGTTGAAGAATATCTGTATCTTCCGTGTCGTCGAGGAGTACTTGGTGTTGAATGAAGGTCTGTAGAACACATACAATGTGTCAAGTTGTGAAGCTTGAGACGATGATTGTATCCATACCTCCTGTATTGTGAGCCTCCCCCGCATGGCTGAAAGAATACTGTATATTCCATGTGCTCTGAGCCTCTCGACATTTAAAGCGCTTGCGAGGTCCCCAATCCAGAGTCCTGGTGTCACTTCGTCCATTGACAATTTGTGCGCGTATGGATTAGCGATATTGATCGTGGCGAGCCTTTTGGATCTCTACTGGTTACGAACTTTTCTGCACAAAATCCCAGGCGACGGTCACGGTGTCGCTCTTGAGGGAGCTCGAGAGAGAATACGGAGATAGTGGTCGTGGAGTAAGGAGTCAAATAGGGTCGAACTTGGGTATTGTAACTACTAAAAATAGATCCGATAAAGTTTTGGAAATTAAATTAGGAGATGGTTTACGCGGCTCCGCCGAGCTACGTAGTGTTGCTGCGGCTCCAATATCCTTCAACGTGCTCAGACAGTCATGAAAATTACTGTATTCAAGGTGGGCTCAATGATACATTCCTATGAGAGGCCTAGTTGTATAAATTCATGAGCCCCGAGCCATACTGTAAAGGGGAAGATCATTAGATCAACACAAGCTTCTTCGTGTGTAAAGACTGGAAATCCGAAGAAACGTACCGGGCAAGTCCAGCACTGTCACCGTTGAAGACGTCTTGGGCGCCAGGGTTGGGGCCAGAGTCGGCGTACTCCCAGAAGGTGTAGTTGCTACGAAGGGGTTTCAATATCGGAGCTAGAGTCGTCGCGATACGTGAGGACTTACGCCCAGCCAGCAGGGAGGGTTCCAACAGAGGAGGCGAATCTGGCAATCCAAAGAGGGTTGTTGTTAGCGAAGCCGGCGTAGTTGCCCGTGCAAGTAGTCCACCAATCAGTCGTGGTGAAGATGACTTCGATGAGAAGGAATTCAGTACGACTCTTTGGGAGTGAGAATCTTTGTTCACGAACCGGGATAGCGTTTAGTTCCGACGAGATAGGTGTTGGAGAAATCATTGATCCAGGAAACCATGGCAGAAGCGCTCAAGCCGTAGCACGTAGCACCGTCAGGGTCAGGGTTGTCTGTGATTTACAAATGTTACAGGGTGTAAGGAGAGGTGGATGAAATACTCACATTGAATGTCGAGGACACCAGGGAGAGTGATCCCATCGGCCGTCCATCCACCACCGTTGTTAAGGAAGAATATAGCCTGTGTTGTACCAGAGGAGACATCGGGAAGGGCGCGGTGATAACCACCACGGATGATACCAACGTTGGTCGCGCCAATATATTGGCTAGAGAACTCGGGGCTTGTATAATCTGGGGAGTTGCATCCTGAGCGTCACCACGGAGAAAGAAGATAACTTGGTTAAATACATACTGGTACCCTGAGTCGCTTTGATGTAGGCGAACTCGATACCGTTGGCCTTGACGGTGAACCAGTCTATATCGGTTTCCCAGTTAGAGACGTCAATACCCTGAGGAGCGGCGCTAGCAGTGACTGTGGCGAGAGCAAGAGTGATGACCGAGAGTAACTTCATCTTTGGAAAGACTGGGAAAGTCTGAAATCGAGAACCCTTTCGAGACCAGCTTATATATCCCAGAATGAGCAGAAACCATGTGAGAATGGCTCCTGATCCAGACCATCATTATCCAAGGATAGAAGGATTCGCGTCCGCTCGAATTTTGCACAACTTTCGCCAAGAGTCAATATAGTCAGGTCAGTCATTCCAAGTCCAGGCACATGCGTCTACAAGGCGACCTCGGCAATGCAAGTGAGATGGGAATACAAATATATAGATGATCGGAGTCCATGACTTAACGCAATTCAGGACTCCAGGCCATGACGAACACTGACCCCCATGATCGCACAATATATATGTAGGTGCAAACAGGCTTTCAACGATGGCGTAATGGACATAAAGCTTGGGCCGGCGGAAAATCTATGTGTGACGGTGCCCACCCGCCTGCTTGTCATGAATGCGACCTTGAGTCAATTTTAAAAGTTTAAAGACTGAAAAAGATGACAAACAACAACACCTAGGAAACAGTCAGCTGTGGCAGAGATAGGGATGAGGTTTGTGGGGACAGTGATCTACCGTATTTATTACGAGGGTTCGAGGTGAGACGTTGAACGCCTGAAGATCAGAGGATACTTGATCGAGTAACTGAGTTGCGAGAGGTGAACATTGAAGCAATGTATGGAACCTAGTACTGAGCGCGGCACGCGCACTTGAATGGTTTTTGCAGATCTCCCTACGAGGTGGGGTTGGCGGTGGACAATTGATGATGAGCCTGTGAGATCAAAATTTAAGGTGCCAGGTGATTTTGACTTTGGTAAGGAAATTAGCTATCGAGGCTCGACGAGCTTGCTTTATAGAATTTCTTTGATATAGGAGCATCAAGACCATTCATTGTTGGATTCTAGCCGTCGCACCGTATCAGGTTTCTCTTTGCCGACTCGGAGCCAGCGTCCAGTATCCTAGTAGCAAAGTATCAAGGAGAGCTGAGCAGAACTAGCATTAACCAAGCACTTAAGCTTGGTGAATATGGATCTCTGAACCGTAGTGTACCTGTTCTCATCGGTCTTGATTGTTGAATGCCATGAGGAGTTATCCCTGAGGTAAACATAGGAGGTTGATTGTCACGTCAGGCCAAGGATAGAAGTAAGTTAACTTCTGACTATTTGGCCGTACGTCATGGCGATGGCTAAAGTTTGAGCGTGAGCGTCCAGATCAGCAATATGATTTGGGTGAGGAAAGTGATATATCAGGTCGCTTGAATAGCGAGCTTCGCGGTACAGATGGTCAGACTGTTACGTTAACTTGGCTTGGACTTGTTCATCAGACTCGGCCGTAGGATGTTCATTCTTCCTCAGAGACAAGTGCTCAGTTTCTTCACTATTCAGGAGCAGAATCGAAGCAGGACGAAAATTGCGCAGATCTCCTTTTGTGCTGGCAGGAACTACTCAGTCAAGATATGATGTATGTTAAACGGATTTGGACAAGGACAGACATCTGACATACTCGCAATAGGGTCTGAATTGGCCTGGAACAGGAGTTAGCGGGCAAGCACTCTACATGCACATCTGAATGACGGTGGGTTACCACTCGACTAATGGCTAATCCTTCGGCCTGCTCGGGACGAAAAGCCGTGCTGGGAAGAGACCACGAGGATGCACTTGAGGACGAGTTCTGTTGCTCTGTAAGGCACGAATGAGTACATAATGCCACGCGTTAATGATGTAGTGATAACTTCCATCTCTATGGGTTCGAGACTCGCGCTTTTGCGATATCGTTTCCGTTGCAGCTTGGAGCCGGAGTCCGCGTACTGCCAGAAGGTGGTGTAACTATGAAAGAGCATAAACATCGGAGCTAGAGTCATCGCGATACGTGAGGACTTACGCCCAGCCAGCAGGGAGGGTCCCGATAGAGGAGGCGTATCTGGCGATCCAAAGAGGGTTGTTGTTAGCAAAGCCGGCGTAGTTGCCCGTGCAGGTGGTCCACCAGTCAGTCGTGGTGTAGATGACTACGATGAGAAAGAATTCAGTACGGCTCTTTGAGAGTAAGAATCTTTGTTCACGAACCGGGATAGCGTCCAGTTTTGGCGAGATAGGTGTTGGAGAAGTCATTGATCCAGGAAACCATGGCAGAAGCGCTCAAGCCGTAGCACGTAGCACCGTAAGGGTTGTCTGTGGGTTTACAAATGTCACAAGAGGTGTGAAGAGAGGGGGATGAAATATCTACATTCGATGTCGAGGGCACCAGGAAGAGTGATACCATCGGCAGTCCATCCACCACCGTGAGCAAGGAAGAAGGTAGCCTGTGTTGCACCAGAGGAGATATCGGGACGGGCAAAGTGATAACCACCACGGATGATACCAATGTTGGTCGCGCCAATGTATTGGCTAGAGAACTCGGGGTTTGTATAGCCTGGGGGGTTGCATCTTGAGCGTCGCCACGGAAAAAGAAAGTAACTTGGTTAGATACATACTGGTACCCTCAGTTGCCTTGATGTAGGCGAACTCGACACCGTTGGCCTTGACGGTGGACCAGTTGATGCCGGGTTGGTAGCTAGAGACGTCAATACCCTGAGGAGCGGCGCTAGCAGTGACCGCGGCAAGAGCAAGAGTGATGACCGAGAGTAATTTCATCTTTGAAAAGACTGTGCAAGTCTGAAATCTGAAATCCTTTCGAGACGGTTTATATATCCCATCCCACGTCTGCACAAGTGTGCTCAGTGTCTATAATGTGAAGAGGCCATGCGGAAATCAATCCAGATCATTTAATAAAAAGAAGGATCAAAGGAGAGGTTTCTGGAAGGAGAAAAATACCATCAACGACGTTTGACATTTGGAGTATCTTCTGAAGGAAATACCGCGTTGTATCGATGCAACGAGGAAGCAGATACCGAAGTTCGTTCATATGACTTCAAATCTGAGGATTATTATCATCATAGCGCACATGCGGGGAGGTCATGCGACTCTTGAGCCACGTTCACAAACTATTACCAGCGAGGAGAATGAGTCAACGAGGACTTTCAATTGACAACGAGCTGAGAGTTTTGGACATCCATGTGAAACAACGTCAAGATCGAGTTTCAAGAAGCCCTCTCCAAGCACGAAACCAGGACTGTTTCGCGGTTCGAGAATTGAATGAACTCCCACCGACGTGTCAAGCTCACGCTGCCGGAAGAGAGGAAATTCAATTTTTCATGATCACGAGTGCCAGTGGTTCGTGAAAGCCATTCCGTTTTTGTGACAGTTTTGATAAGATAAGATCAAGACCCGTCATCCGAGGCCTGAGTTGCAGGTGCACAGAATCGTTTATGTAGTGAGTATCAGTCGTACATGATACGTTCTGGCTCGTTGATTTCTGCTAGACGATAGCCAGAATATTATTTCGTCCCTTGTTCAGGCCAACAATCAATATTGATCAATTGTTCATTTGAACATCATATGCAATCCCTTCTTCTTGATCGATGTCTGACAAAAACATTAGGGGGTAATTCACGAGGTTACAAAGAGAGAGACCGCGTGTTGCACGAAGGACTGATGATGTCTTCGTGAGTCGATGTTGTAAAGTTAGACAGCTAACACGCCGTGACGAACAGATCCAGAGTTCAAGCCAGTGCGAAATAGACGCGCATCTTTCCCTCAGATAGCTGGACAACGTAAAACCCCACAAACGTTTGCCCCAGAACGCATGTATGTCCTGTTCTGCCGTGCTTCCGTCAAAAAGGAGATTAGTACAGCTATAATCTCACCGTCGAAATGATCCCACCTGCTTCACAGCTGACTGAAACACGTTCAATGTCAGTCAGAGAACATGACAATAGAAATATGTCTGTTTGTGATCGCGACTCGTCCGAGGCACTTGATCATGCTAAAGCTTCTCCCAGATAGAATCATGCTGGCATCAAGACACTGCATAGGCCGTCCGTCGATATCGCTCGAGTCCACTGATCAGGATTGTCAGTTCAGGTCAGTTCCGAACGATTCTAAGTATAAAGCACCGAGGATGTGGCCGCTAGTGATGGATTCATGCGAACGAGGGGCGTAGCAGGGGTACTGATGCCTTCATTAGATATATCAATATCTAGAAATCAAATGCCAAAGAAATGAGGCGTTTTTCGGATTAATCACAGGGAATGATAGAAGTTGGTCGAGGCTGGACCTATCAAAAGTTGTTGCTGCGAACCGAAATCGAGATCTATTATTACAAGATAGAGAAGTGAACAATCAGAAAAGAAGAGCTAGCCGTGACACCCACCAATTCAAAAAGTGCGTGATGATCTATCTGACTTTCGACGAACGTTCGCATTGGGTCTTCTTCGCCTTATCATCGCATTTCAGCGGCAATACTCTTCATCTGATAGAACTAACCCTATGAACAATGTGATTTGTATAATTTTGTGTTCCGGAAGAGGGCAAGTGACACATGGGCGGTAACCTACGAATTCGACGGCTTGAAATTGACGACAATACATGAACATTGTTGTAGAAGACCAAAGGTATACACTTCTGTAAATGAGAGTCAATGGGTGTTGAAGCAGGTGAAACGTTCATGCACGCACTTCCACTATTTCCCTTCATGCGTCACCCCCATAGTAGATTCGCTTCATGGCTTGAAGGTTTCGCAGACTAATGTAGTCCTACACCAACGAGAGACACAGAAGTTTGAGTTACATAGTGAGTCTCGAAGACCGAAGAATGAGGCACTACCATGAAACTCCACTGCCCTCGCCGTTGAACGTTGATGGACGTGGCTGTGAGCAACAAGGATTAGCCGCAGCGCCACAAACAATGATCATTCATCAGAGTTACGTAACCTTCCTCACCTTACCACCAACCGTTCTCCCTGAAGACACGCGAACGCGAATACCACCATCGGTTCACGACAGACACGCATTCTCACTATCTTCTGACACCCTCCAGCAAAAACAACTCGAAAAAATCTGTTTTGGATGCCTTGCCATGAATACCGGGCGTGACCCTACTATGTAACTAGAACTACCCAGAGTATTTATTGAAACTTTATCGTCATCCGGATATGCAATTCCCTTTGCCTTAGCTCCCCTTCTCTCCTTCGTAATCCTCCCAACGGCTACAACTCATGTCCGACGACAATCTTACTTTCTGCGTGCCTCGCGTATCTTCGGGACAGGACCCCCACCGACCGATCCTCGTCAAGTCACCCAAGCCATCGTGTCCACCTAACCACGTCATACTCCAGATCGACCGGTTCGGGTTCTCCGCGAACAATATCACGTATCAAGCTCTAGGGGAGCATCCACACTTTCGGTTTGTTTGAGAACCTTCTCTTTGTTCGGATGAGTTCACCAGTGCTGATGAGGTGTTCTGTGTGTATGTATGTAGGTACTTTGACTTCCATGATGTACCGGAAGTGAGAGACGTTGACGTGTCAACGAAAACGCATGGGGTGGTCCCTGTGTGGGGTTTCGCTACGGTCGTTGAGTCTAGTCATCCGAAGATACACGCAGGGGAGCGCGTGTATGGGTACTTTGCGCCAACGCGGTATCTGCTACTCGCAGTATCCCCAGCAGACGTGAACAAACACGCGTTCTACGTTCCCCGACCTCATCTACCTGCCGGCACGTTCCTCACTTCTTATCGTCTTTCCGTAATGGCTCACGACGTGCTCAGATCGACGACCATACAACCAAATCCTCCGGTGCGCTGCCGATCCCCAATACACACCAGACCCAATCATCGAAGACCTCACAATGCTCTACCGACCACTCTTCTGGACATCATACTGGTGCGAAGACTGGCTATTCTCCTCGACCTACCGCGGAGGCGCCTCCGTATTCCTCATTTCCTCCGCCTCTTCCAAGACCGCGTTCTGTCTCGCGTATCTTATCAAGAAACGCATCGCACGAGGCGAGGTTAGGCATAATGTACGCGTTGTGGGTCTCACGTCGAAGGGGAATTTGGAGTTTACGAAACGGTTGGGGCATTATGATGAGGTGCTCGAGTATGGCACTTTCACGTCTGGTGACGCGTTCCGGTATCGGGGGAGGGACGAAAGATGGATTTATGTTGACGTAGCGTCCAACGAGGCGCTCAACGATCGTATCCGTGCATATTTCGCTTCACCTTATGCGCCCCGCCTCGCCACATGCATCAGTCTCGGTTTAACAAACGTTTCCCCGAGTTCCTCGTCCTCCTCCATCAAATGGAACACAAACGCCTTCTCAGCTTCCTCCACAAACACAAACACAAGCCAATTCTGGCCCCAATTTGAGAACTTCTTCATGGTGGAATGGTTGGATGTCCGAAAACGCCAGCTTCGCGTCGATGAGATCTTCAAGATGCAGAATAAGGCATGGAAGGAGTTGATGGAGGATTGTAAAGGGTGGGTGAGGATGGAGAGGGTGTACGGGGGTCAGGATGTGAAGAATGCGTACGAGGATTTGGCGGAGAAGGGTCTGGGTCCTGAAAGAGGACTTGTGTGGAGTTTGTGGGACCGAGAAAAGAAGGAGGTGGTTAAAGCGAGACTTTGATTGGTTGTCGCGCGTGTTTTTTTCGTCAACTTGAATTGAAGTATTAGTTGCCGTTGTCTCGGGCTTTCAAGGACCTACATACTTTGCTTCCTGCCTCCTGCTTCCTTGGATCTCCGTCTTTCTTGCAGGTCATCAGAGAAGAATCTCATTTATCGGGACCGTAGATTTCAAGGGTCAGGTCAGGCCTCAGGGTCAATTGTGCGTATACCGTATACGATGTCCGGGTACTCGGTAGTTTGATCAATTCAAGCGGTTTATTGAGAGGTGTAATGTATCGCTACCGCTGGCGGCTGGCTTCTCTTGGAGCTGGACCAACTCTGCAATGGTTCTTTGACATTATCAAGCTTCTGACAGTCTGCATTTTAAACCTTAAATTTGCCTCCTTCGTGTACTTCGAGGAATTGGACGGTCCTTCCCTGGTACATTTTGCCACGTTCAATTCGGATCCTTTTTACTGGACGATTCAGAGGCGTCTTTAATTCCATCTCAATCAATATGATGATGTCGACATTTACGGCTATCATCGAGACTTGAAGAGGGTCGCAGACGGGTGTGTAGTACTTATGACATATGCAAGGTGTAGCGCGATTAGTGTACTTTAGTGTGTGTGTGTGTGCGAACCACTTGGCAGGGACGTCAAGAAGGACATTTGCAGACTAAGATACATAGATGCACAGCTTCTCTGTATTTTTTGATCGATGACGCGACCGGGTACCACGGCTTTTAAATCGGCATAACTTTGGAGTATCGTACATACTACACCGGAGATTCTAATGAGCCTTTGCTTGGACACGGCAAAGTCTTTTGGAGTATGTACATATAGAAATTGTGTGATGGCGCAGCATTCTTCGGGATCCGGAATCCGGGCGACGGGAAGCGAGGGAAAGCCTGTAAGACGGTTTTATGATTCACCATCATTGGCTCGGGGAAATTAACGTTAACGTTAACGTGGTACTGTATTGCGAGAGCGGAGATGTCTCGGCCTTGCTATTTTGAGAGTATTCAAAATACATGCACCGCAAGTAAAGACTGAGTGCTGAGGATTTGCGGGGAGATCAGTGCCTGGGGCACCCACGAACGTTTTTAAGTGTATGTAACAAAGGATTGGCGTGGATGCGAGGAGGAGCAATGGATTAGGCGAAAAAGTGCGAACAGTGGCGCGAAATGTGAAGAGGCAGTGTCACGATGGTGCGAGCAAAGTACTAGAGGCGGTGAAGAGATGGAACCGTGATCGGGCGGGGCTCCAAGTATTCTGATGGCCGAAGTTTGGGGGACCCCGGATACTGGATGCTTGATTATCGATTATCACAAGTCTGCGACAGCAAGAATAGAGACTGAGTGGAGAGGGCGTGTCACGCTACTAGCTTACACGGGCTAGGCCAGGGCCTCACTGATCACGAGAACGCAAATGGAAACCCGCAAGGTCATGAACGTGCCAGACCGTCGGAGACGAGGCTGTCGCCGTCGGTACCGTGTCTGGACAGTGTCAGGGCCCACAGTGAGCACAGCACGAGCGTCTAGCGGAAGAGGGATGCCGAGCATGGAGGCGGTGGGCGGAGCAAGTATCGGGGGTCCTGGTTTGATCAGTACTTATACAAAACCCACGCGGCAGCCACGAGAGCACCACGCGATCGAGGCACTCATCCCCTCCGAGCAATCAGCTCCCCCACGTCCACCGTATACCCTAAATACCCACCAATGTGTCTTGGGACGATGGACAGCAACTGCCTCCTCCCCATGCCCTCCAGACAGCATTTGCGCAGGAGAAGCGCAGATGTCGGCGGGCTGCATCTCGCGATGGAGAACACTGGCCACGGGCAGGGTTGGGTTGGTGATTCGGGAGACGTCTTGTCGTATGCTCATTTTTTTTTCGAGTCGTCAACTCTCTCTAAACGTATTCTATCTCAGGACCAAATTTGCTGAGCTATTGGTCGACATGTACACTTCTACGCTTCATGCGGTAAACGAACAGGGCTCAGATTTGTATGTATAACTCTGCCGCTCCACGATCAGGTGCTGACGGTGCCCAGCATCCCTGCTGACCTTCCACTCGAAACTCGGTCGAGGCTCATCAAATCAATGGAGACTTGGGAGTTCGAGCCGCACAAACTACCGGAAGAGGAACTCCTAGCTTGCACGTTAATCCTCTTTGAGGCGCTTTACCGTATAGAGGGTTTGGAGGAAGCCATCGGTGTCTCAATGAGTGCGTCTTTTTCGGAGTCCTATTTCCATCCTCCCCCCCTCAGATTCCTATCTATCTGCTTATAGAACAGATCACCCCATTCGTATACCACCTGCGCCGGATATACCGTCTCGAGAACTCGTACCACAACTTTGAGCACGCTCTCGATGTCCTTCAGGCAGTCTACTCCTATCTACGAGCCGCCGGGATGGTTCCTCCGCTATCATTACTCCATAAGCCGGGCCGGAAATGGGCCTGCAGTCGTCAATCCGACGGCGGTGCGTTAATCACAAGTCTAGGCCTCCACGACCTGTTTGTGCTGTACATTGCTGCAATCGGTCACGATGTTGGTCATCCAGGGTTCACAAACACGTTCATGGTCAGTCATTTGATCATTTCCGTCTCATGACCCGCTTATCCATTGTTTTGCAGAAAAACGCATCGACGCCGCTTTCAGAGATGTATGATGGAAAGTCGGCGCTTGAGCAAATGCATTCGCAGCTGTTGTTGCGCGTGATGAGGTATCATGGGCTGGGAGTCGTCCTTGATCACCCAAAAACGGGGTTCCGGGTGCGGCGTTTGCTCTGGGAGACTATTCTCGCGACGGATATGAGTGTGCATGACTCGTTCATGAAGAACTTGAGGGGGGCGATTGACGGACAAACTGGATCATTGTTTTTCCGCCAGTCTATCACCTGCCAGACCCTCATGAAGTGTGCCGACATTAGCAATCCCGTGCGTTTTGCACATTCGGCTACCCTTGGACGATCGACTGATTTCTATTGCATTTACAGAGCCGTCCATATCACGTCGCGAAGCATTGGGCTTCTGCGTTGATGGAAGAATGGTCCTCCCAGGCTCTGTACGAGAAGTTTCTGGATCTTCCGACAACCGTACAATCGAACGATTCTCCTATCAACGAAGCGAAAGCTCAAGTGTTTTTCATCTCCACATTCGCAAAACCCCTCCTAGACCTCACGAGTCAGGCTATCCCAGGTACGTCCTCTACCTATATCGTAATACATCCCAGCTCATGCTTGCGCGTACGTAGAAATGAAGATCTTTGCAGATCAATGTAACTCTAACCTCCGAACATGGACAAAAAGGCTAAAAAATCTCGAGACTAGCCAAAATGAGCTCGATAATCAATCATCGACGGCTCCGCGACACCCTGACGACTTCATGACCGCATTCCCGCTTACCCTCCCACCAGTACATCGTATCTTACACCTTGAAGATCAAGAATCCACGCCTCCATGGTCAAGTCCAAGCGCACCTTACTCTCGTTCATCTGGATCGTCCTCAGCCACGTCCGACTCGGGCCTATGTTCCCCATCGGGCTCTGTAACTTCGTTCTTTACACCTGCGTCTGACTCCTCGTCTAGTCACTCGCACTCACGTTCACACTCGCACTCAAACTCAAACTCAAACTCAAACTCACATTCCCATTCAAACTCCAACTCCCACTCCCATTCCAACCCCAACTCCCACTCAAACCCCAACTCCCACTCCAGCTCCTACCCACACTCCCATCTGCACTCAAATCATAACCACAACCACCACCCCCGCCCACCCTCAAGCATCGGCTCAAGCATCCTTGGCTCCCCCCCTCCCCCAGCATCCCCATCGCCCTACTCCTCCATCTCTGAAGGACACGCGGCCATCCGTGCAGCCGGAAAGCTGGGGATACGAAAACAGAGGAGTCTGAACAGGAACTCGTGGTCGCCTTCTGCGTGTTCGGGGTGTGCCCCGCCGCCGCCTCCGCCACCGCCTCCACCGTCGACAGCGACGGTGATGAAGACGTTGTTGGTGACGCCGCCTGTTACTGTTACTATCAATGGGGTCAATGGAGTGAATGGAGTGAATTGCGGGAATTGTGTTGGCGCGGTTAATGGGCTGGGTGTGGGATTGGGACAGGTTCCGCCGAGCAGGATAGTGGTTAGTCCGATTTTCGTTGGGGAGGGTGGGTTGAGGGAGATGTGAGGCTTGGGAGGGTGGGAGGTTGGAATTTGAAGTTCCGTTGTGTGATGTTGTATGGAAGGAAAGAAGGAAGGACGGACGTTGCCCGGCCCCCCACCCCCCTTGCCTTTGGAATTGGAATTGGACTTTGGATATGCTTGAATTTGATGCATGGATGGGGCTCGACTTTGGAGTGCGGATTTGGGACTTGGATCTTTGATTTGGACTTGGAACGACAGGGCGGCCGACCATTGAGAGCGGCTGTGCACTACGAGTCTTGAGGTGGCTGGTGTCGTCGTCACTCCACCGCCTAACCTGGATACAGTCCTTTGGTGCCTACACCTCCGCGCATCAGGCTCCCGCATGCATATAGCGGATCTCGCCCTCCCTCCGCGTGTTCTCATTTCTTGTGTTTCAATAGCTCACTCCCGTCATGATGTTAGTCGGTCGTACCATCTAGTTGCCTCCCTCCGTCTCAACCACTAGTACTGGGAACGATTTTGTAGCTTTTTCTTGCTTTGATGGAATTATGTCGTGTACACGAGACTCTGACTGTATAAATAGCATTATCGATTCGATTTTCTTTTTCTTTTTCTTTTTTTTTTACTCCTTGGTCTTTTTTTGGTTGGTTTATTAGCTCCACTCTCGTTTACACAGCTGCATGTGTCGTTACTGTTATATTAGCAGCGTCTATCAATTTGCTTGGCTTGGCGACTAGTAAAGAATGTCGTAACTATGGCACACGACTTCCACACTGAGTTTGACCGCTTTAATCTCTGGCTCGAACCAGTGCCTAAACAAGTACGCCATTCTTAACCTTGTTTTTATCCATTCAAGTTACATGGTCTATTTAGGAAAATGTTTATGATGTTTGTGGGAGAGCAGTTCGCATGTTTGCATCCATCCCACAACGTGTCATATTCAGTGTCGATCCCAGGGCTGCAGCTGCCGCAGCCGCCATGAATAAGGAACTCAAGCTTCCTGATCCAGTCCTAATTGCCATCCGCGCTGCATGCGCTCGTGTCGCCAATTTATCTGGGGCTGCCGAGCAAATGGATCGTATTTTGAGAGATATCGAAGATATGACAGTCCTGGCAAATGATGGGAGTATGGCTGAAGTTCTTTCTTCGCGCATGTTGACGTTGATGCCCCGAGCTGTCGATGCTTCTTCATAATTTCTCTAGAGTGTGGGCACTGGTACTCAGACTCCAACTCGCACTCCAACTCCCATTCGCACTCCCATCCGCACTCAAACCATAATGATCACAACCACTATCCCCTCCAGCATCACCCTACTCCTCCGCCTCTGAAGGACACACGGCCATCCGTGTAGCTGAAAGCTGGGGATACGGAAACAGGGGACATGCATGTAGCGGACTTGACCCTAGGTCCCCCTCCCCGTGTTCTCATTTCTTGTGTTTCAATAGCTCACTCCTAACATGATGTGTCGTCCTCCACCACGACCAGCACGTGGGCGGCACTCAGTCTCGGACTTACATAATACATTCAAATTGATGCGACCACTGATGACCGCTCTCCCATCTGTCGAAGAATGCGGACTTGAACACCAGGGATGCAGTGTTTGGAAAGTCCTACTGAAAGCAGAAGAGACCGCCTTCTTGGACCCCAGCTCCCCCAGATATAACAACCCTCTCGTAGCAATTCGCACTGTGGGCTTCTTTTTGAAGGACTTTTGGGACCATGCCCAAGATGGTTACCTAGGATCTCAACCATATACCCGTCTACTCGAAAAAATTAGATCATGTCTTAGACACAACCAATACGAGGAGAGATACGACGCCCTCGTCGAGTTGGGTCGTCTGTATCAAAACTACTTTATGCGAGTGTGTGAGTTTTACAATTATCTTTAATGGCATTCTGAATGAACTAAACAATCTTCAGTTCGTTCCGACACAGGAGGTAGATTCACACCATCAGAACATCCCTCTCAACCTTCTTTTGAGGTTGTAAAAGACCGGACTCTGGAGGAGTTGGGCAAAGAGTTCCAGACAAAACGGAGCGCCAGGAAACAGGTATGTGCAGTTATGTTTCTTAGGTGTTCGTGTTCGGCATCAGCTCATCTCCTTCAGGCCTTGCTCCGTGATGGATACAGATGTGCCCTCAGTGGACTCTATGATTTACGGTCTTGCAAAAACATGAAAGAGATCAATGCAGCTTGCCAGGCCTCAGCTTATCCCAAGGCAGTGAATACGGAAGTTGCCCATATCTTTTCAGAGAATGCACAAGATGGTGACAAGGTTAATACTCCCTTGTTCTATACCGCTTCTCCTATTGATCATTCCAAAGGATTATGCTGCCACCGTTTTCGCCATCCTTAAAATGTTCGGTCTTGAAGAAAAAGCAAAGAGTCTGTATGGTGCCGACATCAATGATCTTCATAATGTTATAACTATGGCACACGACTTACACTTTGTGTTTGACCGCTTTGATCTCTGGCTTGAGCCAGTGCCTGGACAAGTACGCCATTCTTAACCTTGTTTTTATCCATTCTCAAGTTTACATGGTCCATTCAGGAAAATGCTTACGATGTTTGTGGGAGAGCAGTTGGAATGACTCTAGTGCCCACCCCACAACGTGTCATATTCAGCGTCGAGCCCGGGGCTGCAGCTGCCGCAGCCGCCATGGATAAGGAACTCAAGCTTCCTGATCCAGTCCTAATTGCCATCCGTGCTGCATGTGCTCGTGTCGCCAATTTATCTGGGGCTGCCGAGCAAATGGATCGGATTTTGAGCGATATGGAAGATATGACAGTCCTGGCAAATGATGGGAGTATGGCTGAAGTTCTTTCTTTGCGCATGTCAATGTTGATACCCCGAGCTATCGATGTTTCTCCATAGTTTCTCTAGATTAGGTGGTGTGGGCGCTCGTGTAGGTTGGTACACCGGTGATGTTTAGTCTTGATCAGAGTTCGGGGCGGAGGCAGGTGTACTAGTAGGCTGTGTGTGGTATTGATATCGTTACTGCTTGAGTCAATTGGACTCGTTATAATTGCAATTGATATATGTGATTTAAATACGGGCAGATCAGACTCAAAAATCGCGATCATGATGTCGCCTACCCACGTGGAAGACTGGTCTGAGATGTACGTTCACTCAAACCACATACCTCAGCCTCCTCACAGCGCCGGTCTCAAATACCAGGGTATGCAGTCATTATATCCCACAGAAATTGAGGCTCATGGACGCAGGATTACGGCCACGCATCGATGCGAACCAGGTCCCATCTCCAATACAACTGGTCGAGGAAGACCGGCTCAAATGGGAGGGTCAGGTGTACATGACTCTTCCGGGAAAATACGCGCCCGCGTCGACGTCCGATTTTACTGCTATAGATCAAGGTGTGTTCTCATCATCCATGTGCCAGTGCTAAGGCGGAATATTTGCTTCCGTGCCTCAAGGTAGCGCCTCACCGAAATTCGCTCGTGTCACGACGTGGAAATTTCCTAGCTCGTCGCGTCTGGCTTCTGAATGCGCAATACCACTCGCTGCTGTGTTTCAGCCTTTTTCTGAACTCGATCCGGTGGAGGAACCCGTTCCGTTGGTGCATACGGGAGAATCAGGACCTGCGCGGTGCGAACGATGTCGTGCGTATGTCAATCCGTGGTGTTTGTGGGTATCTGGTGGAACACGGTGGAAGTGCAATCTATGTAGCCACGAAACAGAAGGTGCGCTGTCGTGTGCTGTCTGCTTGAGCCTTATATCTTCGCCTAATGCGTCGCCAGTCTCCACAGAGTACTTTTGCAGCCTAGACGCAAATCTAATGCGTCTCGATTACAGACAGCGTCCCGAACTGATGAAGGGTACCGTTGATTTCATCGTACCGGAGGAATATTGGGCCATCAACCCACCACAGAGTCTGACTTTGCCATATTACACACACGAAGCACGGAAGACTGGCTCTCGTCCACCAGAACCTATGAAGTATATCTTCGCGTTTGACGTGTCTTACGAGGCCGTGCAGCTAGGTCTTCTCCGTTCAGCCTGTGCTTGTGTCTCCCGAATACTCTTCGGCGGGACAGGTGCGGACGGCGGGACTCTCGACACGTGTTTCCCGCCTGAATGCAGCGTCGCGTTCTTAACCTACGACTCGACGATACATTTTTACGATCTCTCAGTACGTTTTACCCATTCCGTTTACGCTGTAAGGTTTATACCCATTCAGGCAGATCCAGTGAGAATGTTGGTCGTTTCGGATATCGAAGAGGTGTTTGTACCGCTGCAACGCGGTCTTTTTGTGAACCCTGTACAACGTCGGTATGCCTTCTACTCCGGACTTCTTGACATGATTTTCATAGTCCTACAGAGATACCCTCGAATCATTCTTAGAGACACTACCAACTCGTTTTGAGCATGCTTCGTTCCCAGAAGCTGCCCTTGGTTCCCTTCTCCGTTCTTGTCACGCTGCCCTCGTGAGTAACAACATCAATATCTGATAGCCTTTCTTATATCACGCAAAGGCAGGACATGGCGGTCAAGTATTCGTATTTTCGGGTACGATGCCCACAGTAGGAATAGGACAACTCAAAGGTCAACCGAACGAGGCCGACTTTTTTGATACTGACAAAGAACGAGTGTTGTATCAGCCTCGCGATAACACGTGGATTGAGATTGGGCAGGATTGTGCAGCAGATGGGATTGGAGTCCATATGATTCTGGCACCCATCAAGTTCATGGATATCGGGTCTATCGGTATGATTAGTTTCTATCACGCCAGAAAAGGTCCTCATAGAAACGCCTAGGTATCGTCGCGTCGCTGACAGGCGGTGATTTGTTGTACCACCCCCGCTACGACCCATCGCGAGATGAGATAGTATTAGAATCCCAACTACAGCGTCTTATGCGCCGCATGCATGGCTACAATTGCGTGATGCGAATACGATCTTCACATGGTGCTTTCTCCCCTCATAACTCCCTCATCACTCCCTCTCATCATTTTCATTTTCCACCTTGCGTCAGGTATCAGCATAACAAAAACACACTACGGTAACTTCTACCAAACTTCCCCCACCACCCTTGAATTCGGCGTCCTTGACGCAGACAAAGCCATCTCCGTTGTCCTCGAACACTCCGGCCGAACGCTCTCTTCGCGAGATACCGTCCATTTACAATGTTCCGTGCTGTACACTACGATTTCGGGCGAACGGAGAGCACGAATATGTAACCTTGCTTTACAAGTCGCTGAGTTGGCTGGTAATGTGTTCCAGTTTGCTGATTTAGATACGACGGTTTGTCATATTGCTCGAGAGGGTGTGTTTCTTCTCTTTCTTTTCTTTTCTTCTTTTACTTTGTGAGTTGGAAGAGCGTTGTTCTGAGATTTTTGCATTGCAGCGTTGGCGGCTCGAACGCAGCAAAAGATGTCGATTGTGAGAGAGGAGCTGACGGAGAAGTGTGGGTCTTTGTTGCTTGGGTATCGGAAGAATTGTGCGACTGCTTCGAGGATCGATCAGGTTTGCAGTCTTTTTTGGACGTAGGGTGACATCCATCCACTAATTTATTTTCTTTTCCAGATGATTCTACCTGAAGTATTCAAAACCTTACCATCATACATTCTTGCTCTAGCCAAGAGCAAACCTCTCAAAGGTCCGTTATTCCTCCCATGTACTATCACAACACTGCTGACATGTCTACACTAGGATTGCACGTCTCATCTGACGTCCGGAACTACCACGCCCACCGGATGAACTCAATGCCCATCCGCAGCCTAATACACTATATCTACCCCCAACTCATGGCACTCCATGATCTCGAGGACGATGCCGCGCTACCTTACGGCGACGGGTTCAGGATACGTCTCCCTAGCGTTATGCGCAGCTCGCATAGGTTCATGGAAGCCAATGGGATATACCTGATTGGTATGTTCAACACGTACTCATACTTTCCTCTGGCGATTCGGTCTCTAAGCTCCAAATTTTACAGATAACGAAGAAATATCCATCTTCTGGATCGGCCACAGCGTCTCTTCACAGCTTCTCCTAGATCTATTCGGAGTGGATGATGTAATGGCATTGAATCCAAAGCTGGTAAGTAACCAAGCTTTCTATCTTTTGATTCACTCCTGAATCTCATCTGCCCAAAAGGTGCGATTACCGACGCTTGAAACGCGTTTGTCGAACCAAGTTCGGAATATTCTGAATCATCGTCAACTACGTCGCGGGCGGATAACTACACTTCTGCTAGCCCGGCAGAACCTTGATGCCACGGAACTCGAGTTCAGCGACATGCTTGTGGAGGACCAGAACAACGGGAACTTGTCATACACGGATTGTAAGCCCTCTACTTTGTCTCTCCTAGGACACATTCTGATGTCGTCTTGCAGACCTTGCCCTAGTGCATAAACAGATAGCAAATGTGGTATGTTGTTAATGCAGTTGAATTTTTGCTGATCTCACTGACTTTTTTCTAGCTGAAAAATGGAGGTTCTTTATCAGGTGCCTCGAGTATGCGGGGTGGATCTCCTTGGTAGTACATACCATTCGATCTTTTCCATCTTAGACGAGTTTTTGGGCAATCCAGTTTTGGTTTTGCAGCGTGTAGTCTCGTACCAAGAACGACCACTTGCAGCGTGAGATAAATGGATATGTACGAAAAACATGCTCGAAGAGAAGGATATGAACCCCGTTATGAATTCATCAATGTGACAAATCAAAAATAAATATCTTCAAAGGCAGCTTTATCTTCAAGTTATAATGACCGTCTCCTCTCAATGTCATATTGAGATACTTAGCACATATCCACGACCCATACGACATCACTGAGCCCCCACGGTTGCTGAGCCTTTTCTACGCTGCCCAGGACTACCCCGTCTTGTTTTCAACGTGCTTGTCCCATCATCGAGCGTTGCCCTGGCCATCTCACACTTCGGTGCCCCCGAAGTACTAGGTGCACGCGTTACCTGGTGTTATCCAAGAAGACGCGCACCTGGTAGTCCAAGTAGGCGGTGCCTTTCAGTCCACGCCTAAAAAATGACCACAGCAGCGGCGATACCGTGAACTCTGGATGACCATCCCCGCCACTCAGAGTCCTGGGCTCAGGTTCTTGGGGGTAGAAAGTGAGTGGAGCGAGGTGTGCGTGTCGTGGTTTGGTTGTTGGTCTGTCGGACACGAGGCATGCTTGTGTGTTTGTCTACATGGCGGTGGTATCGGTCTGGATCGGTGTGCTCCTTGTATATCGTCGGCCTGAATGCCGAACACCCACTACTGAATAATGCTGATCAATTTCCGCTAGGAAACCAATCGCCATGTTCTCTCCAAATCAATCTGTTACAGGCCTCCCAGTTAAGCTACTTCCCGAGATTTTAGAAACGGTGGCGGACAACGCCGATCGCACTTGTCTTCTGAAGATGTCACTTGTCTCGCGTTTCTTCCTAAGGACAAGCCGCTTACGTCTGTTCAATACACTCTCCTTCTTCCACGGCCCACGGAATAACTACTCGAGGTCTGAAGAAGGAAATCGCCAGTTCGATCGCTTCCTTGACTTGCTCGAAAGTCCAAATAATACGATCTCTACTAGTATCAGGGTCCTATACATGCATGGCCTCTTCAATTATACATCACAAATACAAACCTCGAAACAACTTACAATTCCTAAAGTTGTCCCGACTCATCAGCCTTCGTCTGAGTTCCCTTTCCTGGCTAGACATACTCTCTCATATCCGTGAATTTCTCCTGGCTCTTCCGGGGACTGAATTACAGGTCGACTGGGTAGTTTCAATGCACTTGGATGCATTGAACTATTGAAAAGCTATTTAATGGCGAATGCTTCTGACAGTCTTTCATTCTATAATGTCAGACTCCTCGGAGGTAGCAGGACCGATTTCAGTTCCAATTTGCATATTCTTTCGCAAAACCTACATTTCCAGACTCTCGATAGTGTCTCCTTTCAGAACCTTACCGATTTCTGGAATCCGGCCACTACTGGGGTCCAGATTACGATTGGCACATTCCATCCTCGTCGGAATCGTAAATACTCAGACTTATCGGATTCAGCTTCTTTTCTCAAGACAGCTATACGCCATATTGGATCCTCTATTGAATTCCTATGTCTGCCTCTGGAGAACACCGAAGCAATCTTGAGGGGATGCCCTGTTGAATAAATGTCCTTGCTCTAGTTCCAGGAATTTTTAACCGAGAAGTTGATTTATACAAATGTACTGGTCTAAAAGCCTTTCATGTGGGACTTATCGAGTTGGATCAGCAAGAAGTGACTATGGCGACAGTGTGGACGATTCTTACATGCCTGCCTCCTGAGTTCGAACGAATTGGCCTTATTCTGCACACAAGTTCCGTAGAGCCGGACCATATGCTTGCATTTCCCTGGGCCGACACAGTACGACTTCCCAACGTTTTTCCATCGTTGAAACAAGTAAAGTTTACAATCGGACACTTCCAGGGCGAGGAAAGAAAGCTAGTTCCTGCTTATCTGGAAGAGGTTAAACGTGATATCTTCAGTGCGCTCAATCTCTCCATACAAGTCATCTTCGAAATCTACGAAACAGGAGATGAATGGTCCTGCGGGGTATTTTTCTCTTAAGGATCCGTTATCAATATGTGACTGACATTCGTTTTCTTGTTGTTAAGGTTGACTTTCCGTGGAGGCAGTGTGACTTCTGATATGACATTTCATCGCTAAGATTGGTGATGGGTGTTGCTTCCAAGGTTTAAACAGGATTCTCCTGTCTTTGCATTTTCTTTTGTCAGGACAGACACATAGATTACTTTCACCTCAGTGTCCAAATCTGTAACGTCTGTTTTCGAGGTTAATGCAGTACCACGTCGTCAATGTCAGTCTTCGAACTCGCTACTGCCAGTAATCACCGCAAGGTTACCGATACTGGACGCTCTTGCCAAATCAAGTTCAAAATATCCTTAATCAGCGTCGTTTACGTCGGGGGTTCTGATAAGTATGTAGCCCGCGGAAGAACCTTCAAAGAGTGGATGCCACCGAACTGGAGTTCAGTGATATGCAACTTGTACGCGAACTGCAAGCTCCTGCTTCGTCTCTCCAAGATACATTCTAATTGCGTCTTGTAGACCTTACTCTAGTGCACAAATAGAAATGTAGCAAGTGTAACGGAGTTGGATTTTCGTTGATCTCTTTCCCAGCTAAAAAATGGAGGCTCTTTATCAGGTGGAGCTTCTCGGTAGTATCATTACGATATTTTCCATCCTGAGATGAGTTTTGGGCAATCCAGTTTTGGTTTTAAATGCATGAAAAACGCGGATACACGAAGACGAATTCGAAGAAATACGGGAAAACGTAAATGTAGGTCATTACTGACAAAGAGCGTAAGGCAGAGCATAACGAAGCAGATGCGGTATAAAATGAGTTCAAAGCCCAACCAGATCAAGAACTAAACAGGGGGTAAAAACATATTAGAAAAAAGTCTATTCTGTGGCCATCGGTATAGGTTTGCGAGATCGTCGTGAGCCAAAGCGAAGTTTTCCATCGTCTCCGCGACCCCAGGAGAATATACCCCCACCATCGTTCGAACGAACACTGCCTGACCGAGAGCGGAATGACCAAGCTGAAGGAGATATGGGGCGTGCTGGATGATCCTGACCGACAGGCTCCAGATTATCACCACTCTGTTTATGGTGGTGATGGTGATGGTGCTTGCCAGAGTGCCCAACGGTGTGTCGCCCATCGCAACACGCACGAACGTTCTCTAGACCTTCATAACCCTCATCCGACATGCCATCGCCATGAAGCTCAAAGTCAAGGTCATCATCATCTTCTTGAGTCATGACATCGACGAATGACTTGGATGGACTGTATGGGCTATATGGGCTTTCAGGGCCCCATCGTAGATACTCCGCCGCTGGGGTATTAGAGCGTTTGCCTATTGACCCCCTGACTGATAGTTGGGATCGGCTGCGTTGACCGCGGGGTGTGGTGTTCCATGTTTCTGCACCTCGAGCACTTCGGACACTTCGCTGACTTCGTGGGCTTGTGTTGGGACGCCGCTCGTCGTCCGCGAAGACTTGAGAGAGAGGACTTTGAGGTATGGTCGTGCCATTGCCAGGCGATGTAATATTCACGGCAGAAGGGCGAGAGAGAAGGTATTGCAGGGCCTGACAAACCAATACGTTGGAAATGAGCTACATCCAAGTCAAAGCGAAATGAAGAACCGTACATTCAGCCAGATGTCGTGTCTCTCTTTGTTTGGTGCCGTAAACTTCATCTCTCGCTGTGGCGTAGACACAATGACACTGTACTGATATATACCAGGTGGCATGGGGTTGGGATCCAATACCGATCGAACTCCCTCGATATATGCTAATTACAGACGATGCAGTCAGTTTGGCTCCCCAGGATCACGAAGTGAAGGTACATACCACTCTTAGCACTGGACTCTGAGACGTTCGCAGATCCAGGGTCTGCAGCACTCCAATACAATGTCCTCGTGTAAGGGTGCACCCAGAAGAACCTCTTGTGCCTGGTTGTACCGTGACCTTTTCCAATTGTACGGCGAGTGTACTTGTACAGGAACTCGCCAATCATGGTCTGTGTAATTGCATGAATGATTGCTGGGTCCGTATGCGCCCGAGGTGTCAGATCCGCCGTTATATCCGCCGTCCTGTTGGGCGTAACGGGATCAGGTGGTATCTCTTGAGATCGGAAATGCTCAGACGAGATCGACGAGCGAGGCGAAGCTACACTGCGCTCCGAGATGAGGGAGGTCTGCGAGAACTGCCTTCTGTCCACACGTTCGCGGGGACTCAGCCAGTTCAGAGTTCCAAATTGGGGTGACGAGTATTGTGCATGGGCAGCTGCATTTGCCGCCGACCTGAAGCTGCTCGTCGACGGTGGTTGGCGCAAACCCGCCTGCGACGGAGGCATACTTGAGCCGTGCTGGCGGACGTTGTACGTTCCCTTTCCAGGCACTGAGAGTACTGACCCAAACGTTGGGGTTGTAGCACGTTGGATGAGTTCTGGAGGTGGAGGTGATGATGGCCTGGGTGGCGGAACATCGCCTGTGCTCGAACCCGTCGGGATTTTCCTCTCGGGGATGAAATTTGGTGGGGGCATGGTGGAGGGTGGAGGGGGCAACTTTGGTGGAGGAGGCAGCATCATTGTTGGAGGTTTTGATTTGTCGACCACTGTGAGTGTGGTCGCTGTGGAAGGCACACGGGTTCGGGGTGCCTCGTCTGCCAGGGATGAGATGGCCGATTCCATAGACTGCCGCCTGTCCGCAACCGAGGTTCGAGAGCGGCCGAATGTTCCACTTGTCTCCCTCAGTATGTTGGAAAGAGGACCTGGAGTCCCAACGGCTAGCATAGCGGATGCAGCGCTCGCAGGCACTGCTAATGATGTTGCTGATGTTGGTAATGCGCCGGTCACGGGGGCCGATGCAGCTTTCGTTGGTGTAGGAGGAGGGACGAAATGGAAATGCTGGCCAGAGGTCGAACCAACACGATACAACCCTGGACTTGTTGCTGGAGTAGACACTTGTGCTGGAGCGGGAGGTCGTGGAGGCTTCCACTCGTCGGTTTGAATTGATATTTCCTTGACTTCAGGCTTGAGAGGGACAGGCGCCGGTACCATGACTTCGACGAAGATACGTTCTGGCTCAGGTTTGAAGTCTGCTGAGACACTAGCGTCCTCAAAGACACGAGGAGGCGGGTCGAGAGCAGCATAATACGATGATGGACGACGAGGAACACCATCAACCGAGGCAGCCGACGCATTACCATGCTGACTAGCTGTCATTCGTGAGGCTTTGATACTCTCGCCATCGTCTTCAGACTCCGAATACTCGTTGTCGGACATGGTCATCACTGAGTGGAACTCCTCACGACTCTCTGCACCAGATGGCGTATACATCGAGATGCTTTGACGCGCATCGTGATAGTCCTCCATGTCCGTTTCAGTCTCGCCGCCCGTCTCCGTCTCGTTTCCATCGTCATCATCGTCCCCACTGACTTCACTTATATGATCAGCAAGGAGTGGTCGTATGATGGTGGTATCGCCACTCGAAGAACTGCTGAAAGACCTATCGTACTCAGTAATAGTCGTACGACGGCTCTCATCTCCAGCAGGTAGGCCTACCCCGAGGTCTCTCATTTCAGGTCGCGATAAGACCGCGGCTGTCGTTTGAGTGTCGACGTCGAAAGTCTCCCTACGGATTGTCTGTATTCCAGCTTGGACGAGCACAGGAGCCGGAACGGGTTCGGGTTCGGGTTCAGGGTCAGTGCCGATGTTCATATGCACCAGGACCGGTGAAGGCGCAGGTGGTGGCACAGGGGGCTCGTATGCATGTTGAGTGCCAGCCTCAGCCGTCTCAACCACAACCTCGTCGGTCTGCATCTCCTGATGAGTCATCACCACCGGCGGCGGAGGTTCAACAACAGGTTCAGGCTCAGGTTCCACTTGAATAGCCATCTCCGCTGTCTCTGGCTTCATAACAACTACAGGCTCTGGAACGGGTTCAGGCTCCGTCTGAGAAGCAGAGTCAACCATCTCCACCGCTTTATGCATCTCCTCGATCTCATCAAGCAACTCCTGGCTCTTCACTGGTGTACCCATTTCGCCAAGCAGCTCGGTAGAAAGAACATCGGGCGCATCAACAAGCGAGGGCGGGCGCGCCTCCTTGTACGGCACGCCACCTCTTGAGCGCCGACCGGTAGTACGACGACCACGCGCAGAGCCGCTGAGTGCTCGACGGAGAGGACTGCTGGTGTACGAAGACCCGTTGGACGGAACACGGCGCAAGACGTTGGCGAAGGCGGGGTCCATGCCCTCGACGCTAGTGACGCTCGCACGATTGGAGTTGGTTTCCATGGGCGATGGAGAGCGCGAGGAGATGGCATCACCGGAACGTGACTCCTCATCATCGACCTCGACACGCTCCTTCGCCAAATTCCGTGCACTGAAGATACTGTTTTCGTCTTCTTCTGGCTGACTAAAGCGGATGGGGATGGGAGGGACAGGGGGAGGAGGTGAGTCATCAAAGTCGCCGGCGTTGTACTCAGAAGCAGGGCTTGCATTGGCCATACCCAGTCTCTGCATGAGAGAGATGCTGCCTCTTCCGCGGCCACGGCCACGTCCGCGTCCTCCGACCTTGAATGGGGTGGGTTTGCGGGTCTTGTTCTTTTTGCTGTCGGAGAGTTCCTCATCTTCGGTGACATTAACAACCTCATCCTCTGCAAGCTCAGCAGGAAGACCGCCAACCGACGCCGCCTCCAACTTAGATCGATATTCCATGCGCAGTTGCTTTTCCCTGTTAAGCGTGCCCTTCAGAGTGTTGATCTGCCTCTGAGCATGAGCAAGCCTTTGTTGCAATGCTTCAACCTCATTGCTAGGATGATTTGCAGCTAAGAAAGGTGTGCGAATAGGTGACGCATCAGGTGTATCATCAAAGTCGTCCAAGTCCTCGCCAAAAATCAGACTAGAATCCATCTTTCGCCTATTTGTCGAAGCACCAGTAAAAAGATCGCCATCGCCAGTTTCACCACCAGCAGGTGTAAGGAGACCATCGCTACCGGCTGCCCTACCTGGCGTAAGTGGGGACCCGAAGCGTGGGAAGCGACGACTGGCCTTGGCCACTTCATTCTTGAGATTGTCGATCGTTTGCTGGAGATCGGACTTGTCTCGTGCAAGACCTGCAGCGTGGCGGCGCGCTTGAGCAATGTCCGTTTCATGCTTAGCCTTGGTTTCTTGCACTAGAATTGCGAGGCGCTCGGATTCGTTCTTGTATTGGTCGCTAGCCTCACGGGATGCTGCGAGAAGCCTGGTAAGACGTTTCTGCTCGCCTTCGAGTCTTTGAGTCGAAGCTTGGGAATCGCCGAGTTGGGTATGGAGTTCTTGGATTTTGACTTCGAGATTCCAGTTCTCCTCCTTGTACTTATCTGGAGTAGTGACGTGACGTTATTGATCGATCTGTTAGATTGGGAACCGAAATGCTATACCGGAGCTTTGCTCTTGCTGCCTAAGTGCTGCTCGAAGAGCTTCGACAGTTTTGTCGGCATCGTCTTTCTCCTCCTTCATGTCCTGGATAGCCTTGTCGCGTTCTCCAAGCAAGCTTTGCAACCGGCGAACTTCAGTGAGCAATCCACTACCGATTTCGAAAGCAAATTCTATAATGGCCAGATCAAGTAATTATCATTATGTACATAGAATGAATACGTACCAACGTCGTCAGCACGATGGGCGGCGTTCTTTGCCCGTCTGGACTGGGCTGCTGATGTGCCAGCAAACGGCTTCGATCGCTCAGGTTCTTCGCGAGGTAATTCAGCAAAGGCAAAAGAGGGTGAAGGCACTTTGCCATTGAGGCCTCTCTGGCAACATCGCAGCTGTAATTAACACACTGTTCTGTTTTTCTCAAAGATCACACACCTTTGAACTACCAAAGGCGGTAGAAAGCTGAGCATTCTCGCCATCCCACGCGAGCATACTGTCCGCAAGTTCACGATATCGTTCGCGTGCAGTGGTGTCAACGACATCGTCATCTGCTTTTTCAGCCTCAAGTTCCTGTAGCTGCCGAATGCGCTCCTCAAGTTCGACTCGCTGGGCCAGAACCCGCTGCCCTAGAGTTGCCGCTTGTTGAAGCTGCTTTTCCTTGTTGTCAAGGATGGTTTGTAGATGAAATTTCATGTCGCCTGCAGATGAGAAAGGAACACTAGGGGCCGAAAAATCGGGCATGGGGGGCAGAACGGGAGGACCGTCTGACGAGGAAGCCATGGCGGCGAGGCCCACCTTCGAGCTTCAAGTCGATTCTGCCAGAGCCATCCGAACAACGCGTTCTGCTCCAACTTCACACGGTCACGCGTACCCCCAAATCGTTAATCCGAGGCCTCTAGCACCGAGCTCGACGTCTTCCGCGTCGTCCACAGCTCTAAGAACGGCAGCAACCTTCAAACCCACGCCACTCTTCGTCGATTTTGATGCTTCGTACTATTGATCAGTCCGTGATCAGGAAAAAGCTTCCAATTACATCCGATTGGAGTACAACGTTGCTGCCCACAACGCTGTGCACCTCATTCGTCTGTAGAAGCATACTACTGACAAAGTCTTGGCAATTGTTCTCCTCATCCAATGCTCTTCACCAAAGCGTCTGATAACCACCATAATGGGAGCCTCTCCGGACAGGTCAATGCTGTTGCAACTTGGCTCATGTGCGCCATGTGCAGTCGTATGCTGTTCAGGTCTTCTTTGCCAAGTCGGACCGGTAACAGATGGCGGGTTGAACTTTGAAGCACCTTTTTTGAGCATGCGTTGATTTAGATATCGATATGATCTCATGATTCAAGTATCATCTTCCGTCCTTCTCAACCATGAACCCGTATGATTTTTCGAAAGTTCTGTCACAGACCAATTTTCGCGTTATCTTGAGGTCAAAATTGCTGCGTTGGCAGAGGCGTTGACAAAGCCCCGGACAATTGACTGGTAGATCTTCCTGGCAAGGTATGTCGAGTAGTTTTTTAACCACTTTTGATGGGGATTTTAGGCTCGTACATTCGGAACACTGTCTCATAGTATGCTATCGCAACTTGTGGTTGCCAGAGAGTAACAACTTCACCATATGGACGGAGATCATATGCATCGGATGCACACATTCGTCTTGGCCAAAGCCATTTCCGCAAATAGGTCTCTGCTGCAGTATAAAGATGGGTACAGAAGTGCACAAATTATCCACCACCTTGGGTATTCACTTCTATCCCGGCCTCCCTTTTCATCATGTTCTCCAACGCCCTCCGTGCTACTTTTGTTGCCCTCATCGCCTCGGCCGTCGCTGTCTCTGCTACACCCAGCCTCTCAGTCAAGGTTACTGGTCCGTAAACGAAGCTCTTCTCCTCAATCCAACTGCTGACCCTAGGTATCTAGGTGAACCCGCCGTCGCTGGCGTTGATAAGCTCGTCGTAAAGACGACTGTCACTAACACTGGCGATGAGATCTTTACCCTCCTCAACCACCCCGAATCCCCCTTGAACAAGCTCCCGGCCAATACATTCACCATCACTGATGCCACCGGCGATACTCCCGCCTTCACTGGTATCAAGGCTAAATACGTTCCCGCAAAGGCTATTGCTGTTGGCAAGGACGCTGTCACTGTTCTCGCTCCCGGTCAATCCGTCGAGGTCGAGCATAACTGTAAGTCTATCTATCGTTTAAACCTTAAAACAAGCTATCTGAACAATCACTCCATACAGTGTCCGAGGCCTATGCTTTCAACAAGGAAGGGGAGTATAACATTGTCTCTAACAACCGATTCTACCTCGTCGATGCCCAGAAAGAGGCTGTCCCCATCTACGCCACCGCCGAGGCCCACACCACCACACTCACTGGCAACCTTGCTGTTCGC
>JAGGAR010024037.1:0-38275 GCA_017657315.1 Termitomyces sp. K1Ag
TCCACCATCCTTTGTTCTCATTATCAATGACCCACCACCCGTCAGTACCAGCCCTTTACATTCTTTACTATAGAAGCCGTCTTTATTACTTACTATCCGGCTTGGAGGGCGTATGTAGCGCTTGCGTGACATGCGTCACCAACCCTCTAAAAACATATGATATCGTACTATACTATCCGTGTTCTCTCGATACTGTTCCGGGATCCTCCCGACTACAAAAGGCCTACGTACCATGTTTAGGGCTAGTTTTTCGCAATCTGAGGACTTACACTAGTTCTATCCGCGAGACTCTGTTAGTGTGACCGTACTCTGCCTATTCTGGTAGACTACCGTTACAACATCATCCAGCCTACCGCACGTAGACTGCCTCACAGCTCCACCAGAGGTGAAGCCATGTAAAACTTGCCTTTCCACATTGACCCCGGAGGGAAAGAAAAACATTAGGAGGAACACAAGTGTCGCTATTAGGCTGTCTGCAAGAGACGGACGGAAAGTGTACGTCCACTGCCTGCCCCTGGGCCCTAAAGAGCGCCTGCCTTCCTTTTTTAGGCTTCATCTTTCATCTTTTTTCTTTTTTTTTTCATATAGAACCGTTGTCGTCGACGCTGGGAAGAACTTCCAGGCTGCTGCTCTAGAATGGTTTCCAAAATACGGGTTAAGGCGAATAGATGCCTTGTTGATCACACATGCCCATGCAGATGGTACGAGGCAGTGGTCTATATGACGTGCGCCTATATCTGAAGCTATCAATCAGCAATGAACGGGCTGGACGACTTGCGAGGTTGGTGTGATACTGCGACGTTGCATCGTCAACAATCATCAGACTTATTGCCCGTGCCTGATCAGGCTGGACCTTGAACAAAGCAATTCAATCGCACATTGACGTGTATGTCTCTCAGAACACCTTTGAAGGAGTACAGAGGTCGTTTCCTTATCTCGTGGCAAAAGAATTTGCATCAGGCGGTGGTGATGTGAGAGTGTTCCAGTCCTCCTGTATCAGTTGAATTGATGTTTTTCTTCAGGTCCCAGAATTCAAATGGCACATCATAAAAGATAACGTTCCATTTGAGATACTCGATACAGGTATCCAGGTCACTCCATTTGCTGGTTTGTCGCGATAGTTACCCACACTGGTATACAATTGACTTGCAAGTACAGTTCATCACGGCCGAGTTTTCTCTGTTGCTCCGCCCCTCGCGTTCACGCCATCTGCGACCATGCTTTCCGCGCCTGCGAGATCTACGACACCTTCATACGAACTTCTATCCCATCCAAAGAGAGCGATGGATGAGGTTATAAACCCCTATCTCTGTTTTGGCTTCAAATTTGGACATGAGATCGTGTATATGTCAGATGTGTCGTACATCCCAGATGATAAATGGCCCATCGTTGAATCCAAACCCCCAAATGGCAGGACCTTGCCTGTACTTGTCTTAGATTGCCTTCGCCTCCGGCCGCATACTTCACATTTCGGGCTCGAGAACGCGGTCGACACCGCGAGAAGGATCAGTGCGACAAGAACGTACCTAATTGGGTTTGGACACGAGGTAGCTCATGATGATCTTGTCACGCTTGGAGAAGCAGTTGGTGGGAAGGCACTGGAGGCAGAGACACTGACAGAGACAGTCAAGGCTGGTCTAGAACTGATTCGTCAAGGAGAGAACGTGTGGGTGCGGCCATCGTATGACGGACTGCGGGTATTCGTGGGGGGAGATGGTCGGGTACACGATTCGAGTTACTAGGTTTATGATAATGTAGTGGAGAGTTGCCAAATACGGAATCAGAAAAAGAAGTCTCAGTGTGACTTCACCACTCTGCCTCCGCTCTCCCAGCCCCCGCTCCTGTCCCATCTCACCACGACGGCCTTTTACTTGACTTAGGAGCTGGGGTTGGTGCTTATGAAGTTCTTCTCACAAACTTTCTTCTATGAGTCTGTAACCGTTTTCGAGCTCTACACCATTATTCCACACTTGCTGACGATTTTTTCCATCGCTAGTGATCCTTGGTCTATCGTTTCTCTAGCGTATTTCTTGCGCTATCCAAACCCATATGCATCACACGTCCTCTCCTGTGATGTTATTTCGAGGACCCTCACTCCATCCGGAACACTGCTCACCACTCGGCTCATTTTGAAACGCGGATCCCTTCCAAGATGGGCACAAAACCTGGTTGGTAGAGCGGAATCATGGATACTCGAAGAGAGTGAAGTTGATCCTATGGGAAAGACTGTAAGATGTCGAACAAAAAATTTGGACCATGTCAAGGTCATGCAGGTCGAGGAATGGGTCATGTTTCGACAGACGCCGGAAGGGTGAGCTTCCTCCCCTGTCTTTGTCTCTCTTCTACCTCAGCATTCTTTCGCAGCCAAACGCTCCAGACTACAGAAGCTCGGATTCGGTCTGGCTTTGGCTGGGGCCTCACGAAGAAAATCGAAAATCACGGGCTCAACCGGTTCAAGGCTAACGTTCAAAGGGTGAGCGATTATTTGACATAGATAGTGGTGGGAATCTCTCAATCCACGGACGCAGTCTCGTGAAGGCGTCTCGCTCATTCTCAACCTCCTACGTCAATCCCGACTTCAGCCCATGACCCTTGGTGGCCCAGAGCCTCACTCTCCAGCCATCGAAAGCTCGCATAGTGATAGTTCCGTATCGCGGTCGTCTAATGGTGTCTGGTCGCTTCTAAAGTCCTGGTTCTATCCACCATCTCCTACATAAATTAACGTTGTAACCACGTATAACCAACCCCAGCTGCTTATCGTATTGTAATGAGCTGACAGTGTGCTTTCATACTCTAGTATCATAATAGCAATCTCATCCTGTCAGTAGTCATTTGTACCATTAATGTCGAGCCTGATATCTCAGTGATATCTAAATCTGGACGTCAACTGTCGTTACGTGCGGTCGGTGTGGACCGGTGTGAACAAGTATCTTCTTCATATTGTCAACTGGAGCCATAATATTGCCAGCGAGGAGCTCGGGCTCCCTCGCGATTAGTGTTCTCTCACAAGCTGGCTTAGACAAGAGATATGTACTTTCCAACCTCAGCAGCCCGACAGCTCTCGACTGTCCCTGCTTTACCGAACTTGCCACCTGAATCCGTCGTTTGCCTCTGCCCAAGTCCCCGAAAAGCGTTATTTTGCACTCTCACGAGGAACGGCGTTGCGGTATGGCGTGTTAGAGTATGTGGACGATCCTATCGAATATTTACAAAACTGCTTGGACTAATGTTTTTCGCGTTCGTGTCCAGCCGCCGGCCGTATTGGCGTATTTGTCGCGGACACCAACCTCTCTCATTGATCATGGAGAATCTGTTGACGTCCAATGGTCGCCTGATAGCTCTCGTCTTGTGATAAAGGTGAAAAGTTACCTTAATGTCTATGTAGTTTTACGGTTGAGCTCTTCGTCAGACGTCCGAGTCATACTTGATCCTTGTATCTGTGGAATTTAGACCTGAGGAAATTGTCTATCAAGCACCTCCGCTCCCACCTAACGCGCAACGTAATTTCCTGGCTGGGCCGGGTGAAGGCCTTCCATTCCAATCAATTAGTTTGGTCTTCGAAGGCGTGGTACGTGTTGAGGGCACTCTTCTCGGGTAGGTGCCAACTATCATCATATTGCTCTACCCTCAACTGAAGCTCGTTTCAAGTGTATCTCCGAGGAGACACCATCTCATTTTCTCTACGAAGAATCCCCCGACGATACAACGCATACCATGGCCGGTGGACTCGGAGGATGGCAGTCACGTTGAGGCAAGGAAGCTGAACCAACGACACGGGTATGATACTTGGATTTTCAACGACCATGACTTTTCTTGGTTTGTTGATACAGATGGTGAGCCATTATATGGCTTATTGGATGAAAGAGTTTGATGAACCCCGAACTCAGTATCCGTAACCCAGATCATCCATTCACGCGCCATGGGTATTGAGACATGGATAACCTCTGACGGGAGGGTTTACTTTGTCCACCTGCACGAAATCCCCGAACCAGGAGATAACGCCTCAGATGAAGATGACGTTCAGGTACACCAGTCATCATCTAGCAATTAGACGTTAAAGCGAAGATTGTTTTTGTTTCTTCAGGATGAAGCTCGTCATCATCGTATCTCCCTGGATAGTGTCTCGACCGTCCATTCTCGTCAAGGATGGCGGGGAACCTGCGTACACGACTTCGAGACCCCTCGATGGGTGCAGAAGCAACGCCGCATTGACCCAGATGAGCCCCTCCACGTGCGAAATCGTGTTTACGAAGAACCACGACGGGCAGTGGCTATTGCTATCAATGGCAAGTTCTCCTTCATAGTGATCGGGACATATAGGTGTGCTCTCATTACTGCTCAGCTCCTTGTCTGTCTGCTAAGGGTGATGCGTTAGTGGAGGACTGGAGTTTATCAACTTTCCTTCTCACGAGGGTATCACGCCGAAATCGAAGATTATACAGGTTCCAAATCCTTACAATCGTGTCACAGGAGAGGTTTGCGCCTTAGAGTGGAGTTCGGACGGCTATGTGCTGGCTGTGGGATGGAGGCATGGCTGGGGTATTTTCAGTGTTGGAGGCAGATGCCTCGCCTCTGGGTTTGGTGTCGATGACCTTGTGGACGAGGATAGGTGCGCCCTTTCTTTTCTGCCTCTGCGTTTAATTAATACTGCTCCTAGATTCCAGGATGCGTTTATGTATGGCGTACGGAACCTGGCGAGTGATCGTTTTTTGATGTTCTGCCTGTGTTCCTGATGACCATAACAGTTCTGGGCGCCAGGGAACTATGAGCTACTAGTATTGGCGCAGGCCTCGCCTCGAAGTCAGTCAAACCTTTGTTGATGATCTGGAACAAAATCTGACAGTCTCGTCAAGAAGTCGATGGCCAGCTCTTTGTAATCCCTTTCGCTAAAAGTGCAACTACTGGGCAGCATTCCCCTGTATGTGCTCTGTTCTAACTCAAAGGCAAATTATAGACTAACAGTCAAATAGGACAATACACGATATGCTTTCTTACAGATGGACGACCGTGCTCTTGTTTATCGAGGTGCTGACCAACCTGATATGAGTGTCATCAACCCAGAATCCGATGTCTGGCAACATATCAAGGTTTATGCTCAGAATCTCGTCCTGGCTTGCCTTTCTAAAACGTATACAGATCCCACAAGGTTATTTGTCGACGAATTGGCCTATTCAATATTCCTCACTAAGCAGTGACGGCCGATTGATCGCAATAGCTGGACGGAGAGGCCTCATTCATTATAGCTCGACATCTGGACGGTGGAAGATGTTCAATGATGAGCAACAGGAGCAAGCATTCATCGTTAAGGGTGGTCTTCTATGGTTCCACCACGTCTTGATTGCAGCTGTGGAAGTGTCCAAAGCATACCAGGCCAGTTTATTCTATTTGTATATAATACATAGATTAACTGGCGTATCAACAGATTCGGCTCTATTCACGGGATATGGAGTTAAGCAACCAGAATGTCTTGCACCGCGAAGTTGTACCATCCCAGGTAGTGATCCTATCCCTGGTGGACAACTCCCTGCTAGTATACACCGCAGACAATACCCTGCATCATTTTTTGATTGTTCCCACTGCGGAAACCATCAAGTTACACCTCTGTGGGAGTATAACCTTCAATGGAATAATATCTGCACCAAGGGCGGTGCGAATGCTGAGTTGGATGATACCAAGTGCACAAAAGCGTACGTCTTGCTATCTGTTATCTATCGCATACTTATTCTCGCGTAGAACTTGGTGACCCGGTGGACGACCTGTCCGTTGCGACTGTTTTAATGGTTGTTGGTGGACAATTGATTCTGCTACGGCCGCGAAAGGTAGGATACATGTTTTTGTAACAACTCATAAGTTCTGACAAGTGTTTGATGAAGGCAGCCAACCAAGAAGTCAAGTATGACATGCAAATATTTGCTGACCGTGTTGAATTCTGCTGGATACATCTTCGTGGCATTGGTACCTTGGAGAACTCCTTGTGGGGTTATGATGGGCAGGGCATCCGTGTCTGGTTGAATGCTTTGGCAATTGAGGCGCCTCAACAGCAAGAAAAAGGCAACGATGAACCAGAGAATGTTAAGGAGAGTGTCAACATTCCACTGGACTTCTATCCCTTGTGTAGGTTCTGCCTGTTACTATTCCACAATCCTTCTGACATGTGATGCAGCCGTATTAATGGATAAAGGCATCATTATCGGCGCCGAGCACGAAGCTGCAACGAGATCGAATCTATCATTCGTTATGTTCAGACATGCCACGAGTGTGAGCTCCCTTTCCCGATTGTTCTTGCTGGCATCCTGAGCTCTATCCATTCCCTAGTCACACTTGTTTTTGCATCACATCCTCCGTTTTCTTCTCGGAAGTCAACAAGCAAAAGAAGCAGTGACGTTTGCTTCTCATTATAAGGACCTCGTCTATTTTGCTCACGCATTGGAGATCCTTCTTCATACTGTCGTTGAATCCGAAGCTACGCTGGAAAGCGAGAACGATTCGGAAGATGGAAAAATAGCCCCTGATGCAGTGCTACCCACCGTAGTCGAGTTTTTGGACCATTTTGATGCTGCTCTGGACGTCGTGGTCGGTTGTGCTCGGAAAACGGAGTTGACTCGATGGCGACGCCTATTTAGTATTGTTGGTAATCCTAAGTCACTATTCGAGGTACGTATGTATTTATTCTGTACAATAGCAATCCTCACACATTGTCGCTCAAAAGACTTGCCTTGCCACGCAACGCCTCAAGACTGCGGGTTCTTACCTTTTGGTGCTTCACAACCTTGAGCAGCTCGACGAAAATAATGATGATGCGGTTCGATTGTTGCAAAGTGCTGTGGACGGAAAGGATTGGCAGTTATGCCGGGAATTGCTTCGCTTCTTACACTCTGTTGATGATACAGGTGCTGCGCTTAGAAACGCGCTGTCACAGACCAACGTGGTCAGTTTCATAGAAAACTCCTCCGAAGTTTCGTCGAATTCTTCGGGGTCACCATGATTTACGCGTCCTTGATGGATAAAACTCATAGGAAGGATTCCTAATCATCCATATGTAATCTCGATCAGATTGAGGGGCCGTTATAATGTATTTGCCAACGGCAGATTAATTCTTGATCCATATGCATGTTATATGTATGTAACAGTAGCCTGAACCATCAATAAACTACTGACCAACTCGGCGTCAATTACATACACACTGTTCCTTTTCGAGGAAACATGGCGAGAAACATTTTTTGTCGGACAATGGCGACACTAATGCGTCCATCTCAGACGGTTCAATTCACCGCGGAAGGCGCTGTCACGATCTCTTATCCGACGCTGGTATCTTCCCCTCTGACACTGAGCGCCTCTATTGGTAAGTAACTTGGTTCGTCTGCACGCCTAGTGGGCTGACCTCATGATCCACTGGGGCACAGAGGAAGCATTTGGATCTCATCCCAAATCATTAGGTATCATAATTGTGCGGGACCTCCCTGCTTCCTACGTGTCACAACGCGAGAAACTCCTCAGACTTTCCTATAAATTTGCAAAGTTAGACGAGTCTGTTCGCGAGAAGTATACAGACCCTACTAGCAGCTACAGGTGCGTGATTGTAGAGAGCCCCGTTCTTTACATTTCCTACTCACTGGTTCCAGCTTCGGATGGTCTCACGGAAAGGTATATCTTTTACGAGCCCGCTCACAGAAGTCTTACTCGTCATCATGGCTTTGCCATAGGAAATCATGAATGGGAAACCCGGTAGGTGTTATTCCATGTCCTTGAATAGCTACCAATGACCATTTCATAACATGATTTAGATGTCTTAAAAGGATCTTACTATGCAAATCCTATTGTGGATGCGCCCACTGTCTCCGAGAAGGAGAAGAATGCGCATCCCGAGTATTACGGGAATAACATCTGTGTGCCCTTACCTGCATCGTAATCCAACTTTGCTAAACCCAGAACAGGGCCTGACCCTGATCAAAAGGGCGTCGAAGGGTTCGAGGATGCCTTCAAAGATCTCGGCCGGTCGGTGTTTGCACTTCAACTTTCATGATCAAATAAGCTGACGTGCTATCCTGTGAAAACAGATTCATATTTCGTGTTGGATGTGAATTAGCTGTGGCATGCCAGCCTTTCGGTACTATGATTCTTTTCTCTGACATCCATAGGCTTATGATGCATTATCGCAGCACTCGCACACCTATCCGATACTTCAATATCTTTGCCCGAATTGATTAATACTTCTCAAACTACTAAAGCTCGCCTTCTTCATTACTTCCCACCTGCCTCGGGAGTTGCAGAACCTTCCAATGACGAGTCGGTGGACAGCTGGTGTGGTTTCCACCTCGATCATTCGATGTTGACAGGTCTCTGTTCTGTAAGGGTCAGAATATTTGACAGATACGCCTTGAATTCAAAGCTATTTCTAGGCAATGTATTTGCAAGAAGGGGATGACCCAGAGCCCACCGTCATCCCTTCTTCCCCCGCATCAGGATTATACATTCGCACACGTGGAGGTGATTTGACGAAGGTCTCCATCCCTCTTGATTGTTTAGCATTCCAGACAGGGGAGGCCCTTGAAATTGCTACTGGTGGAAAGCTTCGTGCGACGCCACACTGCGTAAGGGTGGGGGCAAACCCGGGTGCACAGAAGTTATCCCGAGAAACATTTGCATTGTTCATGCAACCTAATACAGATCAGCACCTCTCCTCTTCGGAGACATTTGGCCAGTTCAGCAAAAAGGTGTTCCAAGAGCATTATGAGAAATCTACATATTAATGTACAAACAGTTGGGATAGAGGAGTGAATGATTCTATGGAATGCACCAGTGCCAGATAACGGAAGAGAAAGAGGGTCATAATGAGTCAGTCGTGGGATACATCAATGAGTGCAACGTGAAGGACAGCGGGATTTGGGTGATGCTGGTGCAAGCGAATCAGGTAACACCGGATAAGACCGCAGCTGTGAAACTCGTACGGTTTGCAGAAGTCTCTCTGGACAAATTCTGGCTCGAGCTAAGAGACGAACGTCGGTCATCTTGGTCAGAAATAACACTCCAATCCTCGCTCGGTGCACCGCGGACAGATCCACTTGAACTATAACCTGACTGTGACCCATGTTCATGATTCCTTACGGTTGTGTGCTCGTTACTCTCGTCATCGTTGTCGACGTGCTTTATCAACGACCGAGCATATTCAAGGTCGCGGTATATACACTCTATGGCAGTCGAAACACCGTTCTCCTAAGATTGGTATCAGTATATACAGCATGTCGACGCCACGAAGAGTCCTCACGCTTCGAATTTGTTCTCCGAGAAGTTTGGCACGATCAATTTGCTTTGCATCGGTGGTTGCAGTGATCAGAGCGTCGGTCAGGGAATTGACCGTTAGCTTCCTTACGCCAGAGCCCACCCCAAGAGCCTCGACGCGGTCGGCCCAGAAAAGTTGGTCTCCGAAGAAAGGTCGGATGATGGTCGGGATCCCCGCTAAACTAGGCTTCAGAACCATTTTCATTCAAACAATAGAGATATGAACCTCTCAAGCTGGCACCTGTCGTTCCAGCTCCTCCATGATGGCAAGCAGCATCAATCCGTTGGAATAACCAGTCGTGCGGGACGGATGAAATCGCATAAATTTGCTTTGGTAAGGGCTCGTCTGGTTCAGAGGCTTCGGAAGTCTTGACGTGAAGGCGATCTGACCATCCCTTGGACAATATAGCATAAACACCACTGCGTATAACGGCCTCGACGACACAATGCGTCATGGTCTTTGGATCCGACACCACAATGCTGCCAAAGCCAATGTACACCACTTTCTTCCCTGATTTGTGTGCTGAATCGATGAAATCCACCAGATCAGGGGGCGGTGTCCATTTCTTTGCGCTAACTTCAGCGTCGTCCAAAAACCAATATCCTACAGATGATGAGCGCAATGTACCATATAAAGGAATGGGCATCCCGACTCACCTGTGACCCTAATCCACTCAGGCCAGTCAAGTGGGGGAGGAACAACAGAAGGACTGAAGTTATACAAGAATGGAATTTTATGTGGTTCCATCTTGTCCAGACTGGTGCTGGAAAGGTGTAGTAAATCACGGCGCCATCGGTTGATCTGGCCTGTGGTCGCTCTCCAGAATACTTGATCAAACATAACGTAGGACTGCAGTAAGATGAATACAATATGTAGAAACCTTGAGAGTTTACGAACCATGTAGTTATAACTGCCGCCCATCTAATGGAAAATTAAGCATGTCAAATTTGACAACTTGCTACAAAAATATATTCACCTTGCGATCAGGAACAGCAAAAGCATGTGGATAAGCCCTGTATAGAGTAACGAAATCTTAGTATATGCAAACATGAAGGGCGAAAGGTGCAGACCTCGTTCGTGACCAGGGCATGGTGAAAGCCCTGAAATATGGTATGCCTAATGCTTCTGCGATGTGATAACCACCCATGGCACTGGGGCTCTCAATCAATACATCCGTTTTTTGACATGCTTCCCAAGATGTTTTGAGGAGGTCATCTAGCCATCCACGGAACTGTGCAGATTGTAAGGAAGGGGCTTCAAATATCAATCAATTGTGATTTACCTTTAATAGGCCTTCCTTCAAAAAAGAAACTGTGAAAGTGCCATTTTCGACACAAATTCTCATTAATTCAGCCGGATCACCACCAACGAAGCCGAACTCAATGCCGTGCTGTAAACTAAATATCAAAACAATGATCTCGGATGTTATTGGCAACTGACTGACAGATTCAATCCAGTCTTGAAACTCGCCGTGGGTGGCAATCTTACACCGATGTCCATCAGCCATCAGGCCTTTTGCCAGAGCAATATATGGCTGAACGTCGCCCCGAGACCCTATTGTAAGAAATGTAAAATGTAATGATTGAGCTGGTTTAAATGTCAAGAACGTTGATGAAGCCGAGGTAAACATGACAGCGGGCAGAGAATCGCCTAGAGTATCGGAAGCAGACGCTGGAGCTGGATCAGATTCACTAGCAGTGGCATCGAATTCCTCCAAGATCAACGCCTGACGTTTTCCCGGAGAAGTCGGATTCATTTCGCCCTGTGCCAATCGCTTCCTCACGTCTTCGACTTGACGGTCTAATAGTCTGATAAAGGCATCACGCTTATCTTCAGCGTTAAATTCGAAGAAGAGTTCTTCATGGCCTTTGATGATAATGATAAGACCATGATGGCCAAAACGGGTAGCCTTGGATTTCTCGGTGGCTAAAATATCGCGAATTGGCAACGTCATCTAGCAACAGTTTTGAGTCAAATTTTGGACAATACAGGAAATCTCCAACCCTAGTTCGAAAAGTCAAAGGCCCGCTAGACTTGAAACAGAAAAAGTTGGTAGAAATGTACAGTCTCCCAAAAACTGGCAAGAGTCTGTATAGATACCCAGGGAAATCTGGAGAATATGCGATTGAGCGGCAACAATAAACTCAAGAGGTACACTTACATCCAAGTAAAGTTTCTTTCTCATCATATGCAAATGCCGTACGGAATTTCTCAGTGGTCTCGATGTCCACTGGGATGTCGGGTGTTTCCAGAATGCTGAAGGCTAAGTCGCCCATAGTTGATCGGCTGGTTGGGAATGACGGCGAGACCGTTGTTGACGAATACGTTTCTTTGACACCAGCGGAGGTAGTAATCGTTTGGTCGCTTGAGGTTGAGCCACCGAATACGCGCCGTGTGCCTTTGAGCCAAGAGGGAACACTGACCCAGGAGCTACTCTCTCTGCTCAATGAAGTATGATCAGGATCAATGCGTGAATTGGAAGTAGAGGGTGGGTACGTGTGTTCATTCGCCGAGGGAGACAATGTTTTGCCAGTTTGGTCACGACGTGTCTCTGGAAGGCCCTCTATGGGTTTGGGTGAGGTAGTGATTGGAACAAAGGACGACGAATTTGGGCGCCGTGAGACATGAGTAAAATCTTCTGCTTCGGGGGACGTTTCAGGTACGGTTGTTCGAAGAGTATCTTGGAAAGGTCGTAGTAGTGATGATAGGCGGAAGACAGAACTTGACTTCGTAACGTTGCTTTCCGAAGATAGACTTGTAGTTCGATCGGGGTTGACGGAAGGCCGCGATTGCGTTGTATCAAGAACGGTTGGCGGAGAATCTGGCCGGTCAGATTGGTTTCGATGATCTCGGACGGCATCTCGTATATGTTCGAGGGCTGCAGGTATGTCATGGAAATAGGCGAAAAAGTAGGAATCGACAGAAGAGTCTTCATTCTTGTCAAACACCTTAACTTCGATGGTTTCACTGAAGTCCATTGCAGTAGATTTATCGACGTCAAGGATGAGGGAGTAGGGGATGGCGATCTAGTTAAAGGATTTACAATATCAGTAAGTGATTAGAAATCAATGAACGAAACAAGAGACCTTGACACAGTCACCCATGTTCTGAGCTTTGAAAATGACCTTGCGAACAGCCTTTACCCATTCTTCACGGCTGGGTACTGAATCTGCAGACAAAATCACTGTCTTCTGATTTGTGCGAATCCGGAAACCCTTGTCGCCTTCGGCTTCGCAAGAGATGGCATAGCGCAAATCCACAATGCCGTGAGGAAAGTAGGGATCCTATAAAGGTTACGCTGTTATCGAGTTGTTGTCATGATACAAAGTCTGTCTCTTACAGAAGAGGACTGATACCATGATAGAGCATCATTCTTTAGGACAAACCAATGTTTTATCCAACGTTTTGTCCTTTGCGCTTTCTTATTGAGTGATCCTGATTTGAGTACTTGGTCCTGTTGTAACTGTTTAATAAGTTCTAAATTCTTAGAAGACAAACGGACCTCTCGCGATGGCATATGCGCGAAGAAACAGAGATGCGAATTGGTCAAGTACATATAACCTTGCAATACTGGGATACGAGATCAGTGTGGCTGTGAATACTAGAACGTCGTGGTCACTTACATATAGACCTAAGCAGCCAGCAAGGCATTTCTAACAACCCGTCAGAAATGGTCATACCGAGATAATCAAGTTGCCAAACCTATCCGAACTTCCTCAATTGCATCCAGTTCAAACACTTCTTTAAGCTTTTGCGCTAGACCTATTCTACGCTGGAACCGGATGGTACCCATACTACCAGCACGGGATGGAACTATTCTTGAATGAGGATGTAGAACTGCTCGACTCGTTTGCTTATCTGGAGGGAGAATCGATCCTGTCTGAAGGGGAGGGCTAGGGAAAGGCGAACTTGAGAGACGTGGAGTCTCTTCGAAGTCTTCAACTTCTTGCTCTCCTTCCGAACTTAAAGCCTCAGGCTCCTCAGTTACTTCATCTATGAGGCCATAGGAAGGACTAGAAGTATGTTCCTGTGTTGGATGAGGTATACTTAGTTTCTTGGACCGTGCTAAGGGACGATGAATGGTGTGAATGGAGGAAGCTAGGTGTGCTTAAATGTAAGGGAAGTGTAAGAAGGCGCCAGAATTGTAATAAAAACGGCTACTTACGTTGCCCTGTCTCCTCTTCGTCGCTCGAACTCGCATCGGTGCCCACTATATCTTCATCATTCTCAACCTCAGCCCACGGAAGAGCTTGGAGTGCTTGAATGAGGGTCTGTGTTCCTGCTCGCATCTGTATACAAGATGATCCTGTGAATCAACAACTGTATATATGTACAGAATACCTACCGATCCATTTCCGCGGAAAGGACTCAATGACGGCCGAGTGGGCGGTGGAGATGGAGGTGTGATAAAAGGGGAGTCATCGTTGGAAGTCCCACTTTGCAAGGCCGGCTTCACCGGTATTGGGGCGGGAATGAAAGGAAACCCTTCGCGAGGTGTGACGCCAGAGGTCGATGCATTAGTCGATTTTGGCAAGGTGGAACGTGAGGCACTCGGGGTCAAATTTGAAACTGGAGATAACGGATCTGGTAACACGTCAGTCGGAATTGAAGGCATACAGAGGCATTTGCGCACCCTCAGCATCTCCAGAGTTCTCTTTGATCTTTCCCTTCCGACTAAGACTGAACAAGCGGTGACGACCCGCTGATGGCGGCGTAGTGGGACTCGTGCGACCAGTTCTCGCAGTAATACTACGACTGAGCTTATCAACCGATTTCTCGACTGCTGCAGAAAGTCGCTTGACGCGACTTGGTGTGGATGTGACTTCCTTGGGAGGTTCCGGTTCGAGCTCCAGAGCCTCGGGGGAAGTGTCGACGGCCGGAGCGACGGCCGGTACGTGAAAGAGAGTCTGTAAATTTGAAAGATTGCTCATCTGAGCAAGTCCCAGCTGGAGGGCGGAGAAGAGTGCTACTCCAGGCGAGGCTAGTAGGAATCGGCAGTTGCCGATCGTGGGATCCAGCCGATTTCAACAGTACACACGTCCTTGTCGCGTGTTCGCGAACAGGTTCCGTTGTGCGGCTCTTAAAACGCAGCTGGCAGTCAGTCTCACATACTGCTTGTTTCCGATTCCCCCTGAACAGCTGCCCGTCTGTCAAAGATGCGCGGCGAAGTATGTGTCTCTGCGGCCACACTCCTGTCGTATGTTCAACTTTTCCGATCGTGGTCAAATATAACGACACCGATCACTTCCCCTCCAGGTTGGCCGCATTGCTACTTATGATCTTTGTACATGTACGCGTTCTTCTATATTCTCGAACTTCACACAGTTCTTTACTCTTACTCAAGGTTGGTCAAATTAACACTTCTACCGTCCCTCGGAACATCGCAATGGTACCTCATGCTTCTCTACCCATCGAAAAAGCCTAGCTTATCTTCTACAGGCCAGAGTCAACGTCTCACAGTATAGGTGAGTACAAACCACCGTTATATACCCAACATGTCTGATCTTTTATGTGTCAGTTCTGCTCTTGAGCTCTCCCTTACCGATCCATTCAATAGTATATATACAACCAATGCCAGTGCTCCCCTCGGAGTCCAGGCTGGCTTACGATTCTTTTACGACTTCGGCCTCTACTCATATTGCGCTTACTTGAACAATTCCCAAGGAACGTGCGGCAATATGACCGTTGGCAACCAATACCGGCCTTATGACGCGATAACTTCCGACATGGGAGCAAACTACTCCAGAATAACACAAGCTCTTGTAAAGGGAACAACTTTCATGGACTCATCATATCTCGGGGGTGCTACCAAGGCCGCCTACTGGATGTTGCTACTTGGTACAGTGTGTGCTTTATTGGCAGCACTCACGTTAGTCTTCATACTCCTATAGTAACTACAACTAACTTTCTGCCAGTGGTTTCTCGAAGAACCATTTTTCGTTCTTCTTTTCAACGATATTCTCTGTGTCAGGTAGCATCCTTCTTCTTATTGGCACGAGTATATGGACCATCATGATCAAGAAATCGGACGGCGTTAATAGCCTTTTGATTGGCGACCAGGCAGATGCAGTTCCTATAGGAATCATTGTTACATTGGAGACTGGTTTATATATGTCCTGGGCAGCATTTGTATGTCTGGCGGTTTCAATTGTCCCCTACATGATCAGGTGGGTAGCATGCATTAATCTTTGTTATAGGTATTTGACCAAACTTGTTGCACAGTTGTTGTACTTGGAAAGGATGATCGACGTGTGTTGCAGCCGATGCCGGCCATCGACATCAACGAGAAGAATGAAATGTCTATCTAACGACTTTGTAGGACAATCTATGTATATCTAGGATACTCATACAGACGTTTAGAATACGCGAATAAGAATGTTCATTGACTATTGATTTTTGCCTTGGGGGGGTTTAAAGTTATATCTTGTATGGGAAGATTGTCACGAAAAAGCGGAAGAAGAGAAAACAACTTTAGCCCACCGCGAGGGTCGAACTCGCAGCCTTCAGATCGCATAGGACCAACCCGCCTACTTAAGAGTCTGACGCTCTATCCGATTGAGCTAGGCGGGCACTTGTTACTAAGTACTAAAGTTTAATTACGGAAACATACACTCAAACAAGCAAATGATATATTACTTACGTAAGTCAAATGACAAAAGTTGTGTACGCTTCTTGGCCGCCGCAGCTCTTCTTTTCCTCCCCTTTCCCTGCATAATACCCTAATCTTGTTTTCCTCATTCCTTGACATCCTATCCCACTCATGCGTTTTAACTTTAAGAACGCTGCCTTCGCTGCAGTGTTCGCCTCCCTCACCGCTTCTACGCAGGCCATCACTAAAGTCAGCCGGTCTGGAAGATACCTCTACAACGAGGATGGCAGTCGTTTTTATATCAAAGGAATTGCATACCAAGAACAGGGTAAGCAATTTGTTTTACTCACAGTTACGTCTTGCATTGTTTATGACCTCACCACAGGTGCCGTCGTCCAGAGCGACGACAATAGTTTTGGAGAACCTTCAACCTTCATCGATCCATTGGCTTTACCAGATGCCTGCTCCCGTGATCTACCATTTTTGCAGCAGCTCGGTGTCAATGCCATCCGTGTATACAGCGTAAACTCCTCTCTCAATCACGATGCATGCATGTCAACTTTTAGCAATGCTGGAATCTACGCAATGTGATTGCCTCATGTTCGACTATCTCAAATTCAGCTCATGGTTTCGTGACAGCATTGATCTTGCGCTACCTCTTAATGGTTCCATTGATCGAACCAGTCCCTCGTGGGCGACCAATCTTATGGATCAATACCTCACGACCATTGATGTCTTCAGCAAATATGACAATGTTCTGGCATTCAACGTTGGTAACGAGGTGGTTGTCCAAAACGGAACCGCTGTTGCGCCGTATGTCAAAGCAGCTGCTCGTGATGTAAAGGCGTATCTGTGCGTTACCATCTCCTGTCGACAGCTCGACAATTATGTAACTCTCCACGATTTTCAGAAAGTCAAAATCTTCGTCTGTTCTTGTCGGATATACTGCTATCAATGGTCCTTCGCAATTTCGTGACCCCCTCGCCAATTACCTTTCATGCGATCCATCCAACACCAACTCAGACTCGACCGCTATCGATCTTTTCGGTCTCAACGATTAGTATGCTCTCCCGTTGTTGGGTTAACTCCTAAGTGCTTACCGCTGATACAGTTCTTGGTGTGGCAACTCATCCTTCGAGGCTGCGTATGCCCAAACATTCGGTGAATTCGCTGGTTATAATGTCGCTGCATATCTCAGCGAATTCGGGTGTATTTTGAGTCCTCCGCGCCTTTGGACTGAGGTCGATGCTATCTTCAGCTCTCAGATGTCCCCTGTTTGGTCGGGTGGTGTTGCCTTTTCCTACTTCCCTGCAAGTAGCGTTCAAGGTCAATTCGGCATGGTGACCATCTCTTCGGATGGTTCAACTGTAACCACTAGCGACGACTTTGATCGACTGAAAACGCATTATAATCAGGCCTCTGGCCCGAATTCCCCGTCGGAGGGAAGCTCTACAAGCAACTACCCGAGCTGCCCCACCGCCAACAGCTCTTTCGTTGCATCAACTACTCTTCCACCTACTCCAAATGAATCTGCTTGCGACTGCCTCTTGAGCACTCTCAGCTGTAGGTTCCAACCGGCGACCAGTAACTATTCTGCGATCGTTGGTGAACTTTTGGACACTGCCTGCAGCTTTGTCGGTCAAAAAGGCGGGACCTGCGATGACATCGGAGGTAATGGACAAACCGGAGTCTATGGTCGCCTATCTGGTTGCGACCCGAGTAAGTCTCCGCCGGATCAATCTCCTCCACCGTACTGACACTCTTGAACAGCTATTAAGTTGTCCTTCGTGATGAGCGACTTCTATCAACTCAGTGATCGTAACCAACAGGCGTGTAGCTTCGCTGGCAATGGCACTGTCAACCCACTTGCCCCTACTACTGCCTCCGCTGCTGATGCTGCTGCAAGCTCGTGTCTCTCCAATGCCGCTGCAACTTTCGTTCCGTCTGCCCCTGCAAGCACTAGCGGAAGCTCAAGCACTGGATCCTCGACGTCCTCGACTTCCACCAAGGGCAACAACGGCGCTGTCAGCCTCACAGGGGATAGCAATGCACTTTTGGGTATGACCGTGATGACTTTTGTCAGCATCGCCAGCGCTGTGTGGACCTTGGCTTAAGCGTCTAAGATTGATTTCACTGTGCTGATTGTCAGTTTTTTCTTAATCTTTTACTCAACGATGAACACTGTCATACTCCTGAATGACTCACCGGGCAGCAACTGGAGAACAGCCTTTGCTATCCAGTACTACCATTATATTATTACCATCTGTAGTGTATTCGTTCGGACTCTAGGAGTGCCCCAGTACATCTGCTACGCTCTTTAAAATATCACTGTATGCTCTTGCTGGCGCTTGGAATGCACGGACCCCAAAAGCGGAGCTTGAAAAAAATGATTTGCCTGTCTCAATGTTTGTTGAACATTCCACTGTGCCACCACCTCCTCTGTGTGAACGTCCATCTCGTCATGGCTCCCACAACCAACGACGTCGACCAACCTCCGCACCAGCAGGATAACTGGGGCCCGCAAGATGAACAGCCTATGGGTCCCGGCGGCGGAGTTGAGCCTCCGAATGGAGCGTCTTTGCCTGCTGACGACGACCGCGCTCTGGGTCAAGGCCCCGAAAACCCAGATTATCCTCGCGGATCCAGCGCAGGTGCAGTTAGCGCTACTGAAGGCAAAGAAATTACTTTTCGTGAGAAGCAAGTCAAGGTGCTTAGGTCTCTTCTTGTCTCTTCATGTCTCTTCTGCGACATTTTACCCCGCCTCGCTCATTACCACGCGTGGTATTCGACGCCGAGCTAGTGCTTTGTCCAGTACTACTATTAATTATTCTTAGCTTGGTTGCTTCGGATTTCCACTGTTGCTTTCGTACTATCGGAGGCTTACTCTGGCTTGGGGCTGATTGCAACTTCTCCTGCCGTTTCCTTGTGTGTGTATCCTCGACTGGGTGTTTACCTTCTGCTGTCCAGCCGAACAAAGTCTATATTGGTGGTCTGCCCGAACACACTCAACAAGAGGACCTTCAAAGTTGCTTCGGCAAAATCGGCAATATCGTGAACATCGAGCTAAAGTGGGTAATCTGCTACTTCATCATCCTCCCTATTAATTGCTCATTTTCAGAGTCGGATATGGCTTCGTTGTACGCCTTCTGCTTTTTTGGACCAGCCTTTGTCTCACGCTTGTCTAGGAATTCGACACACGGGAGGCGGCCGAGGAAAGTGTGGCGAAATATCATGAAGGTTACTTCATGGGAAACAAGATACGTGTCGAGTTGTCGAGAGGCGGTGGCCGCACTGCCAAATACACTGGAGATCCCGGCGCTTGCTTTAAGTGTGGACAAATGGGTCACTGGGCAAGGTTTGTGGTTGTGGTTTCAGGTTCAGTCTTATAATAACCATCTGCTATGTAGAGAGTGTCCCAACCACACTGGCCTGTGAGTTTTTGTCGTCCTGCATTTTTCTTTGTTCTAATTTCAGCACCAACAGAATAGCTCCCAGACGCCCGTATGAATCTTCATTCCTTGATGGTGCTCACCGTGACTACCCTAACTTGCCCCACAGAAATCTGCCACAGCGCGAAGACATGGCAATGGGACGCCCTCGGGACGCCCGTTATGACTATCCGCCGCCTCGCGACTACCGTCGGCCACCCTCCCCCAGGGATTACAGGGATTATCCGGCACCACCTCCCGGTGTTCGGGGGCGAGAGTATGATGAATATAGGCGTGGACCTCCTATGTCTGATCGCGAGAGATACCCACCACCCCCTGCAGAGTACAGAGGTCGCTATCCTCCACCTCCTGATGCAAATTATCGCGGCTACGGTGGCCCTCCTTTGCCTCCTCCACCACCTCCTTACTATGATCGCTACGAAAGAAGACCTGGTGGTGAGAGATTCCCTCCTGGATACATGCCTCCTGGGAGTGGGCGGCCGAGGACTCCACCGAGGTACAGGGAAGATTTTGAAAGAATGCCTACCAACAGGTGAGAGCTTTGTGCTATTGCGTGAGCCTTTTATATAAGGAAGTATGCTCAGGGAATTCGATTATCGGGGTCGTCCCCCAAGTCCACCTCCACCAGCCAGGTATGATGAGTATCGTGGAGTTCCTCTAGACCAACCTGCGCCTGGAAGATACAAGTGAGATCCTATACAACGTTGAATTTTCTTTGACTAAGATCTTGTTAGGCGTCGCTCAGAAAGCCCCCCACGCTCTTATGATCATCCTTATCCTGTTGGAACAGCTTATGGCAGTAACTATCCTAATGCTGCGCCTGGTGGACCTCACCCACCTGGTGCTCCTCCACGCTCCGGCCCTCCTCAACGAGATTACATCCCTCCTCGTAATGGACTGGAACCTAATCCTGGTTACAGAAGACACTAGGGATGAAAATTCTGTGGCTCATGCCGTGAGTATCTAATGATCTGGCTCCTGACGCCAGTATGCTACATGTGTTGTCGCCGTCGCTCCTCGTTCGAATGTTTAGTACTTTGGTTTTAGTTTTGAATGCACTGTCTAATGTCTCGATCATCTACCTTCCCAGCACTACAGTTGGTGGAATAAAAGTTAGAGTTATTTATATCATATCCGATAATTTAGAATTCTAGACTCCCCACAAGCTTCTGGGACTTACAGTCATTCTGCCTTTCCTTCTGCCATTGCATACAGCAGATCCTTATCTCCAGATTCATCGACGAGGGCCTTCAGTTTACCATTTGGGATTTTGAGCAGCTCCTTGGGGCTGTCGAATTCGACCTTCGATTTCGTTTAAGTTAGGACAGTGTTCAAAGTGTGCAGGAAGGACTTACAATTCGCCCGGCGTCGAGCACAAGCTAAGAAAGAGTGTTAATTAAATATCATGCACAGGTCAAATACTGACGATCTTATCAGCGTCCATGATTGTCTGGAGTCGGTGAGCGATAGTAATGAGTGTCACATCACCACGTAGTTCTTTTCGGAGGGAAGTTTGGATGATCGAATCCGTTTTATAGTCTACAAAATACGAGATATGAGCAGTGGCATGCAGAAATGGTCCAGATAAATTATACCAATCGCCGAAGTCGCTGTGCAACAAGACAATGTGTCAGATTAGGTGGAAATACTGAGGCGGCTCACTCTCACCTTCATCTAGAATGAGGAGTTTGCTGCCACGCACGATGGCTCTTGCCAGAGCAAGAATCTGGCGTTGACCCACTGAGAGGTTACCACCGCCACTGGCGATAGCACTGTCTAGAGTAAGCCGACCATCGTCCATTTCACTTTGCAGAGAAAATAGTCCAGCGGCGCGGAGAGCGTCATTCAGAATAGCATCATCGTATCGATCAAAGGGATCTAGATTTTGTCTCAGAGTACCGCTCAATAGTTCAGGCTGCACGTAAAATCAGTGTCATCAAATGCAATAACGAAGTAAGCCAAGAATGGACTGACAATCTGTGGAATAATGGTAATGTGAGACCTTAGAATATCCAAATTGATGTCCTTTGTATTGATGCCGTCATAAAATATGTTGCCCTCGTTGTGAATACATCGTAGAAGGGAAAGGGTCAAGGAACTCTGCGGAGACATTAATGGACAGGGGCATAATCCATAAGACTTCGACTACATACTTTGCCTGAACCTGTTCTTCCGACTTGATTTTAAGTGGAGTATCAGCGCAGGGTCATAGAAACCAAGAAATTGACAATTCACCAACACCAACACGCTCCCCGGATTTGATATGGAACGAGAGATCGTGAAGTACAGGGGGTCCGTCTAATGCATACCTGGCTGACAGGCTCTCAACCCGGATTTCTCCGCTGGACGGCCAATATGCAGGGGGTACACCTCGTTTCGTGGGCTTCAGTTCTTGTTCGATGTCAACATAACCTTGAATACGTTCCAAGCTGCTCTTTGTGTAAGGATGCGCAAGTTCGAAGAGTTATATATAGATACCTGTTGCCTGTGATCGCCGATGTGCATATTAGTAGTAGATTACGGATGCGATGGTTTACCTTGAACTTCGAAATCGTTCAATACCCTAACCCACCAGAGGATCATGCCACTGAAACCAACTGAGGTAACTTATGAGTAGAAGGCCTGGCCAGCACCAGTCGGGTTGCACTGACCTGCCATATTGATAGAGAAACCTGTGTTTGAAGCTTTCTGGTCCTGGAAATACACCAGGTAGGCTGCCAAAGAGGCAGCAAATAGGCCACCGATGGCATCAATCCGGACACAGATCCAACGATTCAGGTTGTAGAATGTCCGAGCGGCCCGGGTATATCGATTGATACGTTGGAGAGACTCGTCTCGGAATGCCTTCTGGGCACCGTAAGCACGAATGGATGCTGTAGAAACATCAGATACCTGACCATTAGTACAGACTGTTAAGCTTACTGAGGCCAGCAATTGCGGCTCCGAAGCTGATTTCATCAAATGAGTGGTTCAAACTCTGGCATACTCTTGATTACTTACTGGCCAAGGACAGGTGCTCTTGCATTTGACATCTCGCGTTTGACCGAAAGCTGAGCTGCAATGTAGATTTGTCCAGTCCAACCACCCAAGATCGCAACGACAACTCCAGGGAGTAAAAAAGCGGGCGTGAACAAAACAACAGCGCCAAACTTGATAAGCATTGTGATTGTCATTTCAGCAAGCCACCAAAGTCCATTTGAGATCTGGCCATCCACTTAAAGACACTTGAGCAAAGACTTATTTCCAAATACTCGAAAACGGGTCACACCTGCTCTTACATCCTGAGTGCATCTTGCGATTACGCGAGACGTAGGTGTTACATCAAGCCATCTACAAACAAGCGAGTCAAGACAAATAAATAAAGTGCAAGGAAGCCTTACCTCAAGGTTGTGCCCAAAACAGACGACAAGAGCTGTGCATGAATACTTCTCGAGGCCCGGATAACTCCATAGATATACACCAAGTAGGAAGAACAATATAGAACAACGGCAAGCAGAAGGAGCATGGCTGCGCAGTCGATGAGATTCAGTTAAGTATCTGGAACAAAATAAACGTGCCATATACACCTAAATAACTATTAACGGCTATTAGCCAAGACCGAGCATGTAAAAAAAACGACACTCACGAAAAAACAGGGACTTCTAATGGATGTTTATCGTACTCGTACTGAGAGGCCCAATAACCTAGGTACCAAGTTTGAATCGCGTTCGAGAGGTCACACAAGACAAGGCCAATCATAACGGTCACAAAGAATAGGATAGGGTTGTTGCCACCCAGACCAGAAAAGTAGAGTTTCACTTTCTTCGTCGTAAGCATGGGAAAACAAGATTCATGAGGAAGACTTACATGCAGCCCAGCTGATGTGCCCCAACTCTATCTCCTCGGCGACAATCAGCTTTCCATCCGACTTGGTCTCTTCTGCAAGTGGGGCCGAATCAACTTCACTCTCAACCTTGGCAATCATATTCTCCTCTTCGGTGAGTTCTTCAGCGAGAGAGGAATCATTAGAGAGAGCTTCAGAGATGGAGCCCCGCGTATGAATTGTTCCATCAATAGCTAATGAAACTACGTGTCCTGCTATAGGGCGAGTCATAGCAACGTTGTGGGTCTGAGAGTGTCGGTAAGAAAAGGAGGACAAGGACCAAGTAAGGACATGCCACAAGAAGAACCGTCCTGCCCTGAATGAGATCGCCAGCAAAACACTTTTCAGCGATCCACTTGGCCGTATGAACACTGTAGCCATAACCAATTACTCGATATAATCCTCAAATATATTGTCAACTCACTCGAGAGCAGCCAAAACATCATCCAAAAGAAGGATCTCGGCTTGGGAATAAACAGCCCGAGCGAGAGTTATACGAGCTTTTTGTCCGCCACTCAGTGTTAAGCCTTTCTCACCCACCTCAGTCTCATCACCGGCATCAAACAAGGTAAGGTCGCGTTCAAGTGAACACTGGTACAGCACTTTCTTGTAACGCTCCTCATCGAAAGGTGCGCCAAAAAGGATGTTTTGCTACGCCAGTCAAAAATGGGCAATGTGTGGTAGAAAGGATGCCGGCGACAAACCTTAATAGTTTCATTCTGAACCCATGACTCCTGTGCTGCATAGGCTACTCCCTTGTCCCGAGGAAGGTTGAACCAGGAGTGAGGATGCGAGGGCATGAAATGCATTTCACCTAGATAGAAGGTCAGCTTAACATACTCAGAGTTGGAAAGTCGACATGCCAAGAAGCGCCATGAGAAGGGAGGTCTTTCCAGATCCAGTAGGGCCAATAATGAGGTTGATCTGCCCTCGTTCGAATCTTAACTCATCTTCGATATTGAGAACGAATTTCCGTTTTGAGGGTGTCAGGCTACCCTCCGAATCGTTTGACCACACGAAGGTAGCATCACGGAAGCCAATCTCATCACTGGGCCGGTCCTGCGGGAATAGATCAATAGAGTCCTTCTCAGAGAATGCATCCAGAAGTTCAGTCTGTTAACCTTTTAAGCTTGTGTTGTGAGAGAAGAACAAATTACACACATTCTTAAGGAAGTCGTCGACTCGATTGAGGGACACTTTTCCAGTAACAAGCTGTGTGATCGCATAGAACACCATGTGAAGTTGGTCACGTAACATATCAAAGACTGCCATAGAACTGAAGACTTTTGAAGCGCTTAGATCTTGCTTCATAACGATTGTCTGCACACATATCAGCTAATAGTTCCGGAGCACTGACATTATCACCAACACTACGACGATCCTTTGGTAAGTAGCTATCAAGGAATAAAGTTCACGAACTTACTAGGTTGAATATGTCACAATCATAGTCACAATAGGAATAAGGAAGCTTGATGGTGGGTTAATTCGCGAAAGGCAGGTAGGGATGGATCCACGTACTTCAAATTTCCATTGATCATATCAAGAATTTGACGCTTCCATATCCAAACTAACTCCTTCTCTCGTTTTTCCGCAATCTTTTCTTCCATCTTTTTCTCCCAACCAAATAACTTGATCATGCGCAATACATTCATCGCTTTTTAAGCCAGTCGTTAGCTCTTCAATGTATCTTGAGAGGCAGGTACATACTTTCGGTGACAGTCTGCACACGAGCATCAGTTGCTTTCAATCTGACAACTTGTACATCCTGTATGCGCTTCGCGACGTAACCCGGAATAGGGAATAGCATGATCATAGACACTAGACCGACAAACGCGCTACAAGGCGTTAGCATCCATTTACTGGAAGAAAGCATATTTTTAGCCGTACCTCCATCCGAGTACAAGATAAAGGAAGATGATGCATAATATGATTTGTAGTGGTATATAGATCAAGACCAGCAAGAAATCGCGGGATTCTGTGATATTATTCATGTCCGTGGTGACGAGATTATTGATCTTTCCGACAAGATTTTCCGCACTTGAGCTTCCTTCACGTTTTGACTCCTCAGCCGATTTGGAATCCTTTTCTTTGCCCTTCTTTGAGCTACTGGATGTGATGCTAGAAGAACTAGCGCGAAGTGTACCGTCCCGAGAATCCAGGTTCTCCACTTCGCTTGAGCCAGTCAGCTCGCTCGAGTGGCTGGCTAAGCCACCATCGTCATCAGGCGAAGGAGCGCTCGCAATAGAATCAGTGTCCGAAGCTATTGGAGTGGAAGACCAGGGAGGAGTGTTAGGGGAGCCTGTTTCAGTCGCAGCCTTGACACGAATGCGAAGTGAATGCTCAAATATTAATTGTGTGATGATGCCTTCGGCGCGCACAAGGGTCCTTGTCTGTCAAGATACAATCAGGGCCTGTAAAGCTTGCGCCGTCATGCGACAAAATGACTCACAGCAATGAAAATGTACCATTGCCAAGCCAACGAACCCAGGCTAGGGCCGATGAAGAGCCAGATGATCCAAAACCATGGTCGAATTGTAGCGTTCTCCCCACGTGTTTCTATATACCTACAGCAAGGTTGAGTCCTGTACCCCGTTAGGTTTACGAGAACACAATGACACACAGAAGCAATTGTTTGATCCCAATAGGGGAAACAAAACTTGCAGCTGCCGCTAAAAACAGCATAGCCGCAAGGATCATGTATTCCCGATGGAAAGTACGCAAGAGTCCCCAGAGCAAGTGTTGTTTCCTCCCTACGACAAAAGGATCGATATACTGATATATAGATTATGTGGGTAATTCCAAGGCATTTGGCAGGGTCGAAAACTCACAGGAAAACTTTTAGCTTGTAAATTTTTGGCGTAATCATAATCAGACAATGGTGGAAGCTGATCGTGCGACAAATGAGGGATTCTGTACGCCAAGAAAACGATGGGATCCAGGAATGAATAAACGATTAACGAGAATAGTGATGCAGTTTGTTCTGGATTAGGAACTTCCATAGGGTCCTTGGGTAATATTAGACGTGATCTCCAGAATTATAGTAAGGAGACCTACGTTTGGATCCACAGGGCTATATTGACGAGGAACAAGAAGAGGAATTACAACGCCTGTCAAAGTCAGAAAAGATATTTTTGTCCATAGGAGAGAGCCTTCCGACAAATCAAGGGGGATTCGATTATAGGTTGCAAGTGGAAAAATGTCCCGATAGAAAAAGACTCCAAATGTTGAAAGCAACAGGAAATTAATGTGGACCAAAGCGACACTGCTCCATCTCGGAGAGCCAATTACCGCGACAGCAGCCAAAAAAGACGCATAAAACTATAGTAAGAGCAGTTTGTTGAATAGAGAATGCAAAAAATTGACGTTTCCACGTACAGATGATGCAGACACGGCGAGATCAAAGACTTTTCTCCGCTCATGTTTACAAACTGTACCGTAGACTGAGAGACCAGTGAGGGCCAAGCACCCAACTACTCTTGCAACCTGGTATGCGAAAATGACATTTCCACCCAAACTATCAATGTGACCACGAATGCCACTGCGACGAGACTTTGTATCCGTTTCTTCAATAATGAGTGTCTCAGAGAGAAGATGGGCTCTTGCTTGTATGTAGATGCGTGAATTTACGAATCCATGGATGACAAAGATACCCGCTGAGAGTGCGGCCACCAGACTGGGAATAGCAAGTGTGTCGGACAGGAAACTATTGAAGGGAGTGGTCAGAACATGATAGGGAAGATAACGAGAAAACCAGGCTAACTCCACATCGTCCTGTATAACCGTGACCGCGAGAGGAATTTGTTCGTGCATCACAGACTGGTAAGTCTCCGTACTCCACCTAAAGTGAGGGTACATGGCGACGTGTTCGAGTGAAAAACGTTAAAAGCCTCGAAGCAAAGCAAGGGGACTTTCAAAAGAGGCGGAAGGTGATCGATGATTCCTGGCACTGTATATATGAAACTTTCTGTCGACGGAGTCGGACGGACTTGCAACGCGTGGATATCTCTACATCAAAACTATCAATAGACAAACTCATCACACGTTTCGAATTCTAAGCTTGTGATGGGAGTGAGAATCGAAGAAACTTGTGTGATATATATTGTGTCATATATACATAAGAGTGGTCAGGACTCGTTCTCCCTGAGACTCAGAACGAAGCTATAACATTTATGTATAGGCAAGTAAGGTGATTGAAGATATTGCATTCATAGTTATACGCCTTCTTGGGAATCACACAAATGATTAATGATTCCCCGCGAGCGCTAAGAGACAGAGTCAGAGCGCTACTGAGAAAGGGTCACGTGCACTGGTGGTCGGGGTCCTCGGAGGGTATGTCCTGCACCACTGGTGGTTAGAGCGAGACAGCTCGTCAGCAAGACCAACATGGACTCTGTCGCGCCGTCAAGGCCATCGACATCGGACCCGTCGACTACGCTACAAGGCCCCGTACCCCTCTTTGATGCTCATCTCCGTATTCTGTCCGACTCTTACCTCAGCTTCTTCCAAGAACGGTGAGTGATTGGTCCATCATGTTCAAGTCGCGTGCTCAAGGTCGGTGTTTTTCTCCTCAGGAGGCGAATTGAAGAGACATAGTGAGTCCTCTAGGCCAAATGCATTCAGACTCTTGATCCTATCGATTTCCATGCAGTGTGGAATCACTTCTCAAGTTGCACCACAGGATCAAGTCCTTCGACACATACTTGGATGATCGAGGAGAACTTAATACTACTAGAAGTGTTTGGAATGAGATCAGGGACAATTTGGAACGGGGTACGTCCAATCTCTCCAGAGGCTTTAGATTTGTCCATATCCTGCTTCAGAGGCGCAAGCAAGAGAAGCATTTTGTGCCGCTCTTACTGCGGATGTAATTACCCCCTTGACCACTTTGAAGGCAAGTGTCACGTAACATACCCGTCTTGCTCGATGCAATTCTTTCTCTAGGAAACTCAGGAGCGTACTCGGAAACGGATCAAGGAGGACTTGAAGGACTCAAGTTCGGCGTATAATGAGTACGCGGAAAATGTACTACCGAAGTTGAAGTCAAAGTATGGGAAGAAGTTTGCAGAGATGGAGGTGCATGGAATTTTTTGCCCGAACCTACGTTGTCTCACCCTTCTGAAGGAACAAAAACGGGCGGCAACCACTATCGGCCCGATTGCGCCACTTCCTTCTCCCTCGCTTGGTGGAGAGCAATATCATCACTTGAGTAACTCCAAGTCAAATCCCTCGATTCCCTCAAGACCCACAGTGACTGGGCCTCAGCCATTACGCGCACTTGATCGTCGGCCATCTGGAAGCGGTCCTCCAGCCCGAAATCGCTCACCGTCTTCGTCGACTGCATTTTCGGATCTTGCGCACCAAGGTTCATGACACTTGACTGTTTCTTTTCGGGCCTCTGACATGACTGATATCTAGGAAAGAAGCAATTCAATCAACTTATCGGGTTTCTCGATAAGGGGGCTGTGAAAGAGACTCTGGGTGGCGGTAGAGAGAATCAAGCCCTTCGAACGGTGCGGACTAAAAGAGAAGCCGATGAAGCAGGTGCGTCATCTGCCAGAACAACAGGTGCACTAGTTAAGGTTGATCATAGATCGCGAATATCGCAAAGGTGTCCACTGGTTGGAAACTCTGCGTCTTCGGCGGACTAAGACCCTTGAAGGCGGTTACACTGTATGTCTCGGCAAATTTTTGCGAGCTGACCGCCTTCTGATACTCATCATAGAGTTTGGAGATGTTTGCCGAAGAATTGTCGACGACAATGAAGAAAACGCTTGAAAGATATACTGATAATATGACGTGTGTAATTCTCTTATTTAACTTTTCCGACGACCTCACGCTTGCTAAAAAGTGCGACTTCCACGACTCAGACACAACTCGCTACCCATGCTCGAACAATAGTGAATAACATTTCCCCTGAGAGAGACGTGAACAAGTTAAGATCTTATATACCCCGCTCTATGGCTTCTGCGATACCTGAGCCCATCCTATACCAGCACGGCCTTGTTGGCTTGTGCAACGATTTGATCTTTGGTTTCAGTTTGGTGGATTACGCAACCTCAAAGGGCTTGCAGGAAGGGGAGATACCCAAAATCGTACGAATATGTATCCAGGAGATTGATCGGCGTGGTCTTGAATCGGAAGGTATTTACAGGGTAAGGATAACGGCGAAGTCTCCAGCTCAGATTTTCTGATACTTTTTGTCGCCAGGTCTCAGGCCGTCATGCTATTGTCCAAACGGTAAACTTGTTTATTACTCTCAGTACGCCGTATACACATGACCTTCCCAGATGCAACACAATATCGAGAAAGATGAGGAGCATTTTGAGTTTTCTCATAAGGACGATGTGTATGCTGTTTCGTCATTACTCAAGGTGCGCACACCTGTCATGACGAAATATCACATTTTAAATACTTCAATACATGTAGCTCTATTTAAGGGAGCTTCCCGAGCCTGTATTTAGATTTCCTCTTCAAGAAAGGATCCAGCACACAGAAGATCGAGGTTCGATAGTTTTGGCATTAGGAGAAAAGTCATGCTGATCTCTTTCTAGCTGACCACATCACCAATAACTTCATGCTTCTCCGTTCCAAGATACGAAGGCTACCATCTGTGCATCAATCAACACTGAGAGCTCTTCTGGAGCATCTTTCTCGCGTCGCGGCTTTCAGTGAAAAGAATAAGATGGATCCTAAAAACCTTGCGATCGTATTTGGAAGCGTGATTTTTGGTGAAGATGAGATGCCGAAGGGAGGCGACTTGTTGAGCGTGCAGACATGGAAGGTTCGTAAAATCAAACAGCGTTCACTCAACTCTTCTGAAAGAAAGAACTAGGATTCTGTCATGGAAGATTTGATCATTCATGCACACATACTTTACTCAGAACACCCGAGTCACTACTCACCTCCTCTTCCTCCAACTCCTGCCGGAGAACCGGTGCCGGTTTACACATATGGCTCCAAGAGTACGAAGGTTGCCAGTGTTCCACCATCTACTCCCAGCAACAATACCACCTCTCATGCGTCGTCGCCTCCCCAAGATTTCACTCCTCGGTTACCTGCCCGACCAACGAGCAGTATCCATCCATCTCTCCGCGCCAATCCGCAATCACCGACGAGGACGTACCACGACAATCCACCTCCCTTACCGTTACGTCCAGGGCGAAGTTCACAGGAGGAGACGCCTCCACCTTCCCCCACAGCGTCAATCAGCTATGAAACAGATGATAGTTCATCACCAGATCAAGAGGGTTTCAATACGGCACGACACAACACTCAGCAGCTCATGCCACCTCTACGACCAGCTCCTGCAGTCCCTGAGGTTCCACCTAACGTCTGACGATCCCCTTTTATGTAGACTTTCCTCGGTGTTACAATTGTTGAAATCTTCCTGGTTGCATGTGACATATCATTGGGATAATGATTACATCCTGTAGAGGCTTCAGAGTCATTGGCATTTGTGTACATTAGTGACTGTGTATAGTATGATAGGCAGATTGAACAGAAGTCCATTTTCTCAGTGATATATCATACAGATCTCGAGCAGATGGCCATTGTTAAAATCAAAAAATTTCGGGTCGGTATGACTCGGAGTAGGCTAATCAGCTCTTCGAGTGTACCTCTGCACAGGCAAACACGTCCCCTGAGTCGTTCCAATCATCAGCATCCTCCCAATATCAACATCATCCCAATACCTGGATATCGCTTCTTCGGAATCCATCATTTCCAGGTTGAAAGATGTGTTGGGAGACACTTGGACAGTTTCCTAGGCCGTTGAACGCTTCATATCGTTGTGCCATTGGATGACACGAGGATGAGCTAAAATTCTGATCACAGTAGTAAGGACTACTATTCAATCAAAAACTCAAAATGGAGGGGACTTGCTTTGCTGGGTCAAAATTGACGATTTGCAGGTGCTCCAATGTCGTAGCTCTTGAGATTGCAACATAGGCTAAACACCCGGGTTGCAAATGCGAGTTTCAAAAGAAATTTTGATGGTACATACCTTGCCCCTTTTCAAACACTCGACCCAGATCAACTTTGACTCTTTCTAGAGTCTGACCTTGAGACTTATGGATTGACATGGCCCAGGCCAAAATGAGAGGGACCTGCAGTCTAGATGCTTCTGTATTTCCCATGAAGCCCACAGCTGTGAACTCCATTGGAGCACAGAGAAGCTGAGTACCATCAGCAAACTGTACTAGTGGCCATTTATCCTGTCGGCCGAAGGTGTGATTATTCAGAGATACCATCTCTCTGGGCGGAGGAGGTGGTTGATCTGGATCATGCGCCTCAATCTTCCTAGAAAGTTCAGCAACTTTGATGCAACGAGCAACAGCCTCATGGGTAGTCAAGAAATCAAGAACTTTGCCAGCTGATCCATTGACAAGTACTCCTTGGATGATGTTCTTTATTGGGTGTTGATGAGAACAAAAACTGCGAGCTATTGAGGACGACTTTACCTGAATCAACATGACTCGTGCACCCACCTGTAACCCATTACCATTCAGAAACATTGACCCGAAATAGGACTTACTTTTAATGCAATTTTTGGGACTGCCACCAAACGGTCAAGGAGGACCTCAGCCGTTTCTTTTGGAATTGGCACTCCCGAGTAGTCAAAACCAATTCTATCGATGGAATTGTATTCGAATTGAGGGCCTGGTAGAGCAGCCAAACGAGTGTTGTTACAACTCTCCACCTCTTTTCGCAGCGGAAATCTGACATGGAAATTTATGATGCGACTGATCTTGCATGAAAAAGTTTAGAAAACATACATTTCACTCGGTTCAATTCCGTCATCGTAGACCACGGGTCGGGATAAACCCCTTAAAATCTCAATATGCTTTCGAGTCAAGTCACCAACACGCATTGAAGACAGGAGCTTGATGAAAGCTACAAGACAAAATGAGTTGTAAGTAATAACAATAGACTCGAGCTATCGACTTACTGTTGTCTTTCTGTCGAAAGACATTAGTGAGGTGGACAGTTTGTAAAATACATTGTGACCATGTTGTCGCATCAAAGGCGCAAGTTGAGGCCATGCGATAGTTATGACTTTGTTCAGGCACAGGAGGTAACTGGAAAAAATCCCCCGAGAGAACTAACTAGTGGATCGGTCAGACAAGAACTTCAGAGCGTACAGCAGCCTTCACCTGAAGTCCTCCAAAAGGCTGTTTATTGTCGCGCACTACGCGAGCGACGTACTCCTACATAGTATGCTGAGGAAATACAAGGATACTGACCATCAGGATACTTACCAGTTTGTCAAATAGTTGACCGTCCATCATGCTGACTTGAAGTCCTTCAGATGGTCCACATCTTTTGGCAAGCATCATCGATACTCACTTTCGTCAATGATTAGTACCCGCGTTTTCCTCCATCGATCTTTGAGGCGAGAAGATCTAATTATCATTTTAGCAAGTACCTTTGCTTTCTCCTTTCCCAATCCAATACCCGCAAAGGAGTGAACTGTCGAGCCCCCGATATTGACGCCAGCAATGCCCGTAGTTGCAGTGACCGCCACAGCTTCGGTACCCCATAAGTTTCTGAGTTCCTTAATGATTTCCCGAAGTAAGACTGATTTTCCGGTGCCTAAAAGGCTCAGAAATGTCATCCACTATCTGTTTGAGTTATGAACACGGCTTACCAGCAGCACCAGTGAAGAAAAGGCTCTTCCCAGATTTGACGAGCTCTAGGACGCGTTTCTGTTCCTGGGAGAGCTCTACAGGAGGCGGGGTTGGTGGAAGGTCAGATCGTTGAGGCGCAGCCTGAGGAATATATGCACGATTGGGACGTGCAGGTGTAATTTGAGGAGATGACGAAGTTTGGACACCGACGTCCACGAGTTGCCGATGATCCTGCCAGAACCGAGAGGAATTGGGGTATCTTCGGCGAGGCTCGGAGTTCTGGCGGGTAGGAGTAGTTGTTGGAGTGAGAAACATCTGCGGCCCTGGAAACCTTGTGTTGATATTATTCCAAGGTAACTTGAATGGAAAACGCGAAACGAACTTTGATCATCCCTCGGCGGCGTTCTTGAACCCACAACACTACATTCGTAAGAAAAACTCGCGCCCTTGTAGACGTGTGTCTGTAATATGATAGTAATCAGATTATCGATTATTACGGAATGGAAGCCACGATTTGCGAACCACTGTAAGTACTTTGGCCTCAAGGCAACCTCAAGGCGAGTCCCAGTTTTCGGACCGAATGGCCCATTCGACGCGAACTTACGTGACACGATCAAACACGTTCTCACGTGTGCGTGACTGTTGGCGGCGGCCAGCGGCCCAGTGTTGCAACGCATTGAAGTTGCGCCGAAGTTGCGCAGCCTTCCTGCCCGTTTTCATATTCCGCCTGTGGATGTCAAAATTCGACGGAAAATATTACGCAGTGGTCGATGGTAGAGAAGGTCCAAACATATACTATACATGGGATGAGGTGGGCCATTTTCCAGGGCCTAGTGATGCACCGTTCATATTGATCGTGTACTTAGTGTAGATCACAGGTTCATGACTTTGAATATTGCTCACAGCGGCAGCAGTGCTTACAGTGACTACAGACTTACAGTTATCTGACACTCTACAGGAGTTTTTTCACCTTCCAGGAAGCAGAGCAGTGGCTAGCAAGTAAGTTCTAACCTAGGTTGTGAGGGCTTTGCTAATGGCAGACAGGTCAGTTGAGCTTACACCGAAACAGGTACAATTCCCGAGCAGCTTCACGCTCCCAGTCTGAAAGATGTTCCTCTGTGCACGATGACGAATCTTTAGGCACTAGTCCTTTATGCAATGCTGAATCTACTGGCGCCTTTTCTCCAGACACAACGCCTTCATCTGAACCAAGTTCATCTCTGGCGTATGGTTCTATGCCCCTGGAAGACAAGCATGCATCAATCCCTTCAGGACCTCTAATGACACTATCTCCCGAACAACAACAGGTTCTAGACAGAGTCAAGAAGGGACACAGTGTCTTCTTCACTGGCTCCGCTGGTTTGGCTTAAAAACACCATTGTCATGAAACATGTTAATTATAAATTAGGTGCTGGGAAGTCTGTACTATTACGCGAGATCATAAACACCTTAAAAAGGCGCAGGGAAAGAGTGGGTATCACCGCGTCCACAGGAATAGCAGCCGTCAACATTGGGGGAAGTACGCTCCACTCTTGGGCAGGTATAGGGCTTGGAGAGGAGGATGCGGAACGATACATCGGCAAATTCTTTGGTAACGACCAATTCAGGACAATTCTTAAGCGCTGGCAAGATGTAGATACTCTCATCATCGATGAAGGTGCAAACGATTTAAACAGCTCCAGTTCAATATCTTCATGGCTCACTCTGAACTGTAGTGTCAATGATTGATGGCTCATTGTTTGACAAGCTTGTAAGCCGTCCTATCGTTATGAAACATTCCTCCTTACACGTCATTTTTTTTCAAAAGGAAACCATAGCTAGAGGAGTCCGGAAAAACAATCATCCCTTTGGAGGAATACAGGTATATGATACCAGTGCCAGTCAATATACCGAACTTCTTAACTATGAGTACGATCGCTCAGCTCGTTCTCTCAGGCGATTTCTGCCAACTTCCCCCAGTCCCTGGACGCGACAAAGACGGACAACAGATAACACCCGTGTTCGCATTCGATGCTGAATCGTGGGATGCTTGCGTTGGTCCGCCTGTGATGCTAACTCGTGTCTTCCGCCAGAAAGATCTGGGTATCACTTGTTACATTCGTATTGCATGCAATTTACTAATATAGTCGACAGACTTCGCCAGTATGCTAAATGCTATGCGCTTTGGTCAGCTGGATCAGAAAGCAGCCCTCGCATTCTCCGCGTTATCTAGAAAGGTGGAGTACTCAGATGGTATCGAACCAACAGAACTGTGTGTTCTTCCTTTTATTACGAGTGCACGTTTCCAAGTATTTTTCAGATTTCCCACAAGGAATGAAGTTGAAAATGCGAATTATTATCGCCTTGCACGACTCCAAACAGAATTGTATACATTTGATGCTAGGGATTTTCGTGGATGGGATTCTTATGGCAATCGTGTCACTCTATTACAGATGGAGCGCCTCCTTGAACGCCTTGTTGTTCCCAGACAAATACAATTAAAGGTTCGTTGAGGAGTAATCAAGTATTCTGTTATCTCAGTACCTCCTTTCTACGAAAGATCGGAGCTCAAGTCATGTTGCTCAAAGTATGTTCTGGCTTTGCCTCTCCTAACCCCTAGCTGACTTTGCTAAGAACCTGGTACAAGGGGAGTTAGTAAACGGGTCTGTCGGTCAGATAGTGCGATTCGAGACAGCACGAGAAGTAATCTCTCGGCATACCTGTATACTGGAATATGAGGCAAGAATTCGAAAGCAGAAGCTCCCTCAGATCAATATCGCCTGGCCCGTTGTTCGATTTATGGGGGGGCAAGAAATCCTCATACCTCCATCTAAATTTACGGTGAACAATGCGAACGGCGGAATGGAAGCCTGCCGTGAACAGGTAAGCTATGCATTGAGTTAAATATCATTGTTGCTACCCGTAGATTACAGGTTCCACTAATTCTTTCATGGGCGCTTAGTGTACATAAATCCCAAGGTCAAACTCTAGAACGTGTCAAGGTGGATCTCAAACGAACATTTGAGATGGGTCAAGGTGATGATTTGAAAGATTTCTTGTGACCCTGAAACTGATGACTTCTAGCTTATGTTGCTCTTTCTCGCGCAACTCGTATGGATCAACTTCAGGTCCTTAATTTGGATGCATCAAAGTGAAATTCATTTCTCTCGACTATATCACTACTTGACATTGGATTGATTGTACAGGGTTGTAGCGCATCCTCGAGTACTTGAGTGGCATCTCGGTTGTCCACCCAATCCTTCTGGTAATAATGCAAGAGAATTAGCAAGTTACACGGCAGGTACAGTGCGATGGGTGACCGCCACTTCGGTAACAGAAGTCATTGACCATCCAGATTCAGATAATGAGGTCGATGAAGAAGTTGCGATTGAATGGTATCATGAAGTATGCCAAGAACCTTATCTTCATTCGTCATAGTTGTGCATTATACGAACGATTAAATGGGCTACATAGGAGTATAACATCGTATTGGATATCGTTCAAATCGTAATACTTGGTATCTAGAATGGAGTCATATCGGCGTAGGAACTTGTGCGAATTTATCGATACTTCTCATGCAAGCCATTACAGTTTGACCAACAAACATGTTTCGTATACGATGAAAGTTGTAGGAAAGTTTTGCTTTCACTCTCAACTGTCTCAGGATAACGCTGATAACCCTCCGAGGGAATGGTGTTTTCAAAGGTTTCTGACCCTCACTCGAGTTAGATAAACGCAGTAGAAAGATCTTGGCATGTAAAGTTCGATGGTCCATCGACAATCCGACCGCTTGTTCTATAGACTAAAGAGCTACATTTCGGAGATGTGCGCGGGGTAGAGAGCTGGTGCTCGCGTGCATCGATCATGCCATTTTTATTTCTCTGCCAGGACCCTGAGTATCTTGTATACGATGATCCATACCAAAGGACCTCATCAAGTAATTATAATTTATTAGCAAGATGGGCTGCCTAAAAATTTCTATTCTTCCACCACGTCGAGCAAGTTTTACTCGAAATTGCACTGATTTTTCCCGTTGTACTAGCATTTACTAATTTCTTATGAGTCTTGGAACTTCTGATGGCATATATCTAATGGGCTTAATATCCACCCATACAAAGATATGTACATATATCAAAAGCTCAAGGCTCTGTTACACCAACGAATCATCACGAGGTCCCGTTACTTGAAGCTTGAAAGTCCTGAGTACTTGCCAGGTCTCGAGTTTCGGCAAGTTACCAGAGGTTACCAGAAGTAAAGGACACGGATACGGAATCTACCTCGATCTCGCTAGCCGCCGATAAGTTTGATATGATACGGGTGGCGGTGTTTGGCAGTGCCTGCCTGATGTTTTTGGTTACTGTCATGGTCCAGGTTGTGCTTGCTCTTCGCAAACTTCATGGGTGATGCCAACTGGTATGACTTGACAGATTCTGAGGAAATCCATGCTACTTTTTCAAGATCCGAACTCGGCACGGATTGAATTCTGCATCTCCAATTTGAATCAGATCGGGAAGTGCGTCATGATCACCGGTTTGATGATTTGTCACCGGTGCAGAGTCAGTGCGGCCTTGTCAGCGCTTGTTTTACATTAATGCTATCGTCATTGCATAGTCGGTTCAGATTTCAACTTCCATGAAACTCAATAGCCCCATACCACAATCCCTCTCTAAAGAATGCTCCAAGGCTGCCAGGATCTGTGAGTTTCTGTGCCTTCGAAGTTTGGATGTTGATATCACTGTACTTAATTCGGTCGGTTATTACAGTCAAGTCTTTCGTCGACGGTAGTAACAACGGTCTCGATGGAGTCATTCCTCGCTCCGTACTCGGGAATGCTAAAGGATTTGCGATTTTTACCATCTTCAAAGCTGGCTTTCTCTTTTCCGCAAGAGCTGGAAGTGGAGTCGTCATTGCTCGGCTGGATGACGGTAGTGAGTCTCTAGTCGAACATCCCTAGACTTCGAATCGAATTTTTGTAGAATGGTCTGCTCCAAGTGCGATAGGTACCGCAGGCCTTGGTGTCGGCGGCCAAGCCGGGGCTGAAATGACAGATTTCCTTGTCGTACTCAATACTCGTTCTGTAAGCAATCCCGTTGTCTAGTACTTATAGTACTGCACTGAGTAGCAATCCTTACAGGCTATAGTAAGGAGTCTTCTTAAGTCTGGTATCAGTTTCTTGATGTATGCTTTTAGCAAACTTTCATGGCAGCCGGCTCTCTCACACTCGGAGGTAATTTGAGTATCGCACTCGGACCTTTAGGCCGCAACGGAGAAGCGCTCGGGTCACTCAATACTAGTGGTAAAGTGGCTGCGATGTAAGAACATTTCTATTTTCTTGTCGATAATGGCGTCGCATTAATAGATTTACCATAGGTACAGCTATTCAAAGACCCGAGGTCTCTTTGGAGGAATCTCAGTCGAAGGTTCCGTTATAGTCGAGCGCCAAGACGCCAATCACCAAGCCTACCACTCTCCTGTAACTGCACGGATGCT
>JAGGAR010024038.1:0-38038 GCA_017657315.1 Termitomyces sp. K1Ag
TAGTGTACATCTCAATACTGTACCGTACGTGAATGATACACTTGTGTAGTCTCTGATCTTGCTTGTTCTTCCTAGAAGAACAGTGTACATCTCAATACTGTAGCGTACGTGAGTGATACGCTTGCGTAGTCTCTACTCTGCCTTGTTCTTCTTAGAAGAACAGTATACATCTCAATACCCTTCCTGCTCTGCTCATTCATTACTCTGCTCTATAACTGCTACTTGTTTGACTTCCTACTTTTTTCTACTCCCTACTCTGCTCTACTTTTTACTGTGCTTATTCCTTACCTTGCCTACTCTCTACTCTGCCTACTCTCCACCCTGCATATTTTCTATCTTGCCTGCTCCTTACCTTGCCTACTCTCTACTCTCCCTACCTTGCCTGCTCCCTACCTTGCCTACTCCCTCCCTTGCCTACTCCCTACTCTCCCTACCTTGCATACTCCCTACTCTCCCTACCTTGCCCACTCTGTACCCTCCCTACTAACTCCCTACCCTCCCTACTCTGCCTACCTACTCCCTACCCTGCTCTACTCTCCACTCTGCCCTACTCCCTACTCTATTCTAGCAAGTTTCCCGCCCTACTTTGGCCCTATAATCCCCTAGATAACCCTAAGGAACCACTGAACCAAATCACAAAGTCTGGTTAGTTCTGGGTAGCTATAGACTAACCCAAGAGGTTGCAGCACCATAGTGAAGTATATAACCCTGTTGTGGATGCAGAAATGCAGGATTAATGTCCCAATTCACTGTTCAAGGACCCCTTGAGCATTTGTAGTGCTATATGGGAACAAGTGGTCACATGACCTAGTGCATGTTTGCAACCTCTTGGGGAGATGTCTAGGAGCAAAAAATACTCTTACACCAAAGAGATTGGAGCATTTTCTGGTGGGTTGCAGACCCAGCTTGGTCGGGATTATTTTGCGCAAAATAATCGGCCTCTTATACTAGGGAACGTATTTTGTCCGATTCCAAGGAGTGCTAAAGTTTAAATGAAAAGGAATTCCAGATGAGTTGATCAGCAACTCCACGCAGAAAAACAAAGAACATCTCCATGACCGGTGAGGTTCTCCGTGTGTTGGCCTTGCGCACGAACAAATGCAGATCATGAAATCAAAATCGGGAGAAGCTTCATTCCAAAGGCTAATTGGCATGCGTACACTAAAGCATTCACCGTCGAGTCCAGATCATAGAGAAAAAAGAACGTGATTCACCGGAACGCGTGCTCGAAATCTGACCATCCATTTATCACTTTCCAACGAGAATCCAGACGTATGCGCCGCGCCCATCTGACGCCGATTGTCGTCAGAGATATTTTAACCACTGAGCCAACTTCCTGGAGACATGTCACACTATCCTTATTTTAGAAGCATCTTGTTACCTTGTTTTAGACAAATTGCATCTAGACTCGGCCACAGTCAGTACGGAGTGCCAAAGCTGGAGGATTCAAATTACCTCTTTCCTCCCGATCTGTGTGTGAGTACAGGTAACGAAGGATCTCATGATATCAAAGATGTCATATTTCGTACATCACACTCCCCAGCATACAAACAAGATCCCCGACTCCCGTCTTCGATAATTCACTTCGTCGTCCGTGTCGTTCTTTGTGCGATCCGAGCGATGGGCGCGTATGTGAGCCCCGTGAGCTGCCTGAGCATCGGAGGTGAATTTTCTGTGAGAGTATTTTCAAGAGCACTTACCTTTCCAGTGTTGCCAGCCTCGAGCGCGTACCTTCTGTCTCGTGAATCTGAGCCGCCTTCCGTCCCAGACCAACCCACCAATTTTTCGAGTCGCGAAGAATTGAAGGGTCAGATTGAGCGGCGCAGGCGCGATCAGTAGCACGATCTCAACGCGATTATTTCTAACGATACACCGTTCTGATTATCAGATACTCAAAATGGGTCACAGAGAATACGTCTTTGATTCCGACTCTCACCTGGATGTTACCGGTATGTACACGCTTCCTTTTCGCTCGTCATTCTTTCTCTTTTGAGTTGACCACCGTGGCAGTTGTTGAGGACCTCACACAAGGACATCACGTCGCCAGACTCTATTACTACATCCACTCATTTTGTGCTCGCGTTTACAGGATAGACTCGTCTGACGAGATCCCAGCAGTAGACATCGTCCCTAAAGCTTTCGACGCCCTCGTTACTTCCTGGATCGGTAATCCTGCACGACGTACACATCTATCAGACACTTGCGACGAAGATTTAGGCTCTGATCAAGAGGCTCCAGAGCGACGAATGAAAGAAACTGAAGCTAGTAATCAGCGTGAACGATTTTATGGACAATCGAGGTCGGATCTTTACCTTCATCCTCGCGATGGGTTTCTCGTGCTCACTAATCCAACTCTAGCAGAGAGAACGATTCGATCTTTCGGTTCTAAGCAGCAATGACGAAGTAAGTAGAATTTCGTGACAATGTAAAAGTAAATCTCACGTCCAGTGACTTAGAATATCAATGTCGAACAAATTGAGGAAGGAATCCGTAAAAAAGACAACGTTCGCGGTGATAGCTCTCGTCAACGACCGTATTGCAACGTCCTTCCCCCATCTGGCATCTCCGTGGGCCCATTTCGATGTTGCCCAAGGCGTGGGGGGCATTGACATTAGACATTGGATACCAGCAGTTGGAGAGGAGCGTCGAAGGAATCACGTCACGAGAGAGACTCGGCCCGAGAGATTGAAGCAGTTCGACATGCAGGATGACCGATGAAGCTGTAGGAACGAGATAGAATTCAATGACAAGTGATTCCAACTCGACGCGTCAGTGAGCATGTGACCGAGATCAATCACGCACGTGCTGATTTTTTTCAATTCGGTTCGCCAAAACTCTGCCAAGTGCTGCTCCCAAACACGACTGGTACCGTACTCATCGACGACAATGTCCTCGACAACAGTGCCTAACGGCAGTGCTGAGGCACCAGCGGATCGTTCTTCGCTACCTCCTATCGTTGGAATCAACTTTGGGAACTCGTATTCCTCGATCGCAGTGTTCACCAAGGTAAGGCCTATTCTCTTCTAGCGTGGCGTTTTTTTGCTGAACTTTGTCTTGATCTAGGAGGGCGTTGCCGAATGTATAGCGAATGAGGACGGAGAGCGCCAGATTGCGTCGACTATTTCATTTTCTGGCGAAGAAATCGTGAGTAATCAAGTGCTGTGCACAACGACGCATCTGATTGCAGAAAATTAGTACATCGGCAACCAGGCTACACACCAGCTCGTCAAAAACGCGAAGAATACTATCGTTGGATTCCGCAATCTCCTTGGGAAGAAGTGTGTATCTTGTTGAGACTGAAGTTCAGACAGTTTATTTCGTTTCGTTATAGATTCTCAGAAATACCCCAGTCGAAGTCTACAAAATCTGCACCAGTTATCCAGCACCCAGATCTACCGGACGAACCTGCTTACAAGGTCGAAATCCTTCAGCCCGCGCCCACACCACTGCCGCAGAGCACCCCAGCATCGAACCTCACCACTCCTGCCGCCTCTCATGCCCCCACACCCCGTTCCGAGCCTATCCCTGCCGAGAGAATTCTCACCGTGAGCGAGATCACGACAATGTTCATCACTTCACTCCTCAAGTCTGCCGAAGACTTCCTCGGCAAAAAGGTCGAAGAGGCCGTCATCACTGTCCCCACCGCATTCACCGAAATTCAAAAAGATGCTCTCGAAAAAGCCGCGACTGCGGCTGGTGTACACGTCCTCCAGCTTCTCGATGAAGCTGGTGCTGCCGCCGTTACCACCACTTCCGACATCTGGGCCGCCGAGCTTCCCTCAGATCGCACTCAGCTTATCGTTGACCTCGGTTCATCATCACTCTCACTTACTCTCCTTTCTATCCGTGCTGGTCTCGCCTTTGTTCTCGCTTCTTCCTATACCACTGAGATTGGAGCCGATCAAATCGACGACAAACTCATCAAGTTCTTCGCGGCCGACTTTACCAAGAAGACAAAGATACCTCTCGCTGTCTGCCCGTCTGATGGAACCGCCGATGAGCGTGCCGAGGCCCGTTTCCGTCTTGCCATCGAGCACACCAAGAGAACTATCTCCGCCTCTCCTGGTGCTGCCACCTGCTCTGTCGAATCACTGAAGGACGGCATGGACTACACTGGCTCCATCAACCGCATGCGCTTCGATCTCGTCGTGCGCTCCGTCTACACCGCCGTCGCCAATGCCGTATCTGCCCTACTCAAAAGCGCGCAGGTCGACCCACACCACGTCGACGAGATCGTCTACGTTGGCGGCTCCTCTTCCCTACCTGGGCTCGACGAGACCCTCCAAACCACCCTCGGCTTCCGCGAGGAGATCGAAACGCCCTTTGCTCGTGGCACTGTTGTTGGCGGCGGTGTCGGCGACCCAACAACAGTGTTAGCCCGTGGATGCGCAGTGCAGGGTGCGCTGCTGGCAGCTATCCCGAACGACGAGCAGCACAGGGAGCTGCGCGCGGCGTACGAGCGCGGGTCGAAGAGCAACCAAGTCCAAGCGACGAGTCGGACGGTGGGCGTGCTCCTGCCTGGTGGGGACAACGCGGAGCTCGGGGGAGTATGGATACCCGTCGTGCACAAGGAGACGGCGCTGCCTGCGCGGAGGGTCGTGCGGTTTGACGTGGAGCTCGCGGAGGGTGGTGAGAGGAAGCTGGCGTTTGAGGTGTGGGAGGTGGCGGAGTCGATCCGGGTTGAGAAGGTCGCGCCGCCGGCGGTAGATGCGGATGGAGAAGACGAGGAAGAGGAAGAGCCGGAGGAACTTGAGGTGAAGCACCGCGTGGTGAGGAAGGAGACGTTCCTGGGCGCGATTCAGGCGGAGGCTCTGCTTGGCATTCAGACGAAGGGGAAGAGTAAGGATGCTGGGAAGTGGTTTACAACAGTCGAGGTGCAGGTCGTGATCGACGTTAGCGGCGCTCTCAGCGTGGACATTAGGGAGGTTGGCGAAGGCGGTGCTTCAGGCAGCCTCAGAGTTCCTAGCTCGTGATTTCCTTCTTCGTATGTCGTTTGATTTTTCTTAGAGCCGTTAGTTTTACCCATTTTGCAAGACTCTACATTGACAATCCATTTGCATAAGTTACCAAATGAAACGTCTTCTTGTTCATTATACAACATGATCCGTTTGGTCTACTCTAGACAAACTCGTACATTCCAACACTTCGTAGGCTAATGGGTCTAGAAGTCATACATAGGTCCCTCAAACTTCCAACGCCGCCCCCTCGCCTCATGGACTGCCACCTGCTTATATCCGATTTCCCCCTCTACATACCGTCCAGTGTTCCGTGAGTATGATCCGTTTGAATTCGCGATGCTGTCGGGTCACTGATTAGCATTGAATTCCGACCAGAAAGGCGTCCTACCCGGCGCTTAACCCCTCTTCGTCGCAAGTAAACGAGCAACTCGTTGGCTAAACTCAATATCATCACAGAAATTAGACGTCGACTTCTAAAAGTCAACAGTGAGTAAAACCGTCAAAGGCTAAAGCACAGAAAGAGGTAATAAAAAAGCCGTAGTATCCTTGAGCCGTTTACGAGCGAGAGAATCTAGAAGAACCTAGAGTTTACTTGTCAAATTCCGACGCTAACCCATCCTCCGTGGACGAATGGCGTTGGCTCCTGGCTGTATGACGCGACGACGACGGGCGGCCATCGACACAGCCAATGATGACCTATTCTCTCACAAGGCGGAAACGTGCGTACGAAGACGTGTGTGGGTGTACCTAGAATGACGTGTCTTTGAAGATACCATAACCTGAACACCGTTATCATCGTCCCCGTCCACAAACACGCGTACAACAGGGTCGACGCGTCTGTTCTGTTCTGGATCTCCACTCCACTGAAGGCCCACCGACACGGAAACACGTGGTCGGCCATTAATTTTCACGGTCGGCTGACAAACTTGCGGAACAAGGAACGCGTTTGAGAAGCGCGTCCTTGGGAAATTTGAAAAACGTGGCGGGGAGGCTAGATGCTTCGGCCTTGGCCAGCCCGTGGCCACGGCGTCCAACCTTCCTAACCCCATTCGCTCAGTGTATGGAGATGGCACCGAGTTTTTCGACTTTGTTTTGGCGGTCACTTGTACAAGTCTCAAAAGCATCGTCAGAATAGATTTTACAGGTCGCAGGCACTCGTGATACGACCTACATGGCGCAGGAAGAACACGTCGTCAAATACACAGCGAGGCTTCTTTCGCAAAAAGCCGGATCGGCGCGATGGCGTGGGTCCCGGAGACATAGGACCGCCTCCTCGGTGTTTCGAAAACACGGTCAATTCTACTTCCATATGTATTCATTCGAGTATGCCTCCCGCGAACCTGATCTAACCCAGCTTGATTCAGGTATATTGTGGATCGTCCTGTCGTCTCGCTGTCAATGTGGTCTGGTCGCGCCCCGGAACTTGGATGTGAGGGGTCGAGACATACTTACACGGCGAACAAAGATATCAGAAGACCACGTTTGAAACTTTGAATGGCGCATGATTGACGCCTTGGAAGATGATATCGCTCTGGACGGACCTTGACCTTGATGGACGCGTACGAACATACGTAGAACACGGACAAAGGGCTCGCGAGTGGGTGTGCGAATGCTATTCTCGAATTACAGGTAGAGATAATATAGGTCATGTGCGCGGCCTTCGACGATCAAGACGCGTTCTTGTCCGACATATGTCGAGGTAGAACTGTAGACTGATCTCAACGTGAGTCCAACGCTTTACAATTGCAAAAATCAATGCTCAGTGCTCACCATTCAAATCCCCAGTCCACACTTGCAGAACACGGCTCGCCAGCGTTTGCCGTGACTGAAGACCCAAGCGCGCAGGGCGCTTGAACGGACCACAAGAAGCACGACGAGCGAAGAGCAAGGCACCTCGAATAGACGTGTCCCCGTGGTCCTGGCGGATTTGGGGTGAAAACCTCGAAACGTCGACCTCCTCGCGTACACGTGACCGTATCCTGCTCTCACTTCTCTCCGTCGACTTCGCGGCATCCACATCGTACGAGGGAAATTCTATTCCCCAATGTAAGTATGCCATCGCGAAGGTGGGCAAATAGAATTACTTTTAGTGTAAACCGCGAGGGGTTCCTTGTCTTCTTACTGACCTTCTTTGTGACTGGCCTTCTTAGCACCGATCAGCGGCATACAACCACGCACCGCACGCACGCATGTAAGGACCTCCGCGTACCTGTACCATCTGTAGATTTTGCATGAGCTGACACGTCACTTGGCGTTTATTTTTTGAGCCCTGAATCGTAAGTAACGGGAGCGCATTAGAAGGATAGGATAAGTATAAAAGGGTTCACTGCCTCGAGTCAAAAATCCAAGTTCTTCTGGGCAGCGATGTACGCTTTCACTACCTTTACACGTCTCCTCCCACTCGCGCTCCTCGCCGTCTCTGCTCGTGGTAAGCTCTCCTCTCCTCTCATCTCCTCTCCTAGCGCTAACTCTCCCCAGGCGCGGCAACGATCCCCACCATCCCGCCCTCCCAGCGCGGCACCCCAGGTCGCCTAAGCGTCTCCACGACGAACGTGACGACCGACACGCGCACAATCGCAGATACCGCCCACGTCGTGGACCAAAAGTCGGGCGCGGGGCCGAGCGCGCGGCCTGACTTGCCTGTTGCAAATACGAGCGTCACGGCTGTTGATGGGCAGGTGTTATCGAACGGCACTGCGGTGGGGTCGAGCACTGGTAAGAGGATGGTTGCGAGCGAGAAGAGGAGTAAAGGCTCGGCGTACTCGCAGGTGTTTGGGGGGACGGGGACGCGCGGGACGGATAGGGATGCGTCGGTGGAGGGTACGGCGTATCTTACTTATACACTCGTAGGCAACGCGACGTACGATGTAGACGCGTGTCTTGCGTTCTGTGATCGTGTCCCGGGGTGTGGTGCGTCTTTCCCTTCCTCTCATATCACAGACTCGCTAACTGACCCCGCCCGCGCACAGTGTTCGTAAACCTCTACTACGAATTCAACAACCCTCTCCTCGACTTTGTGTTCAGCGAGCGTTCGAACCTCAAGTGCGCGGCGTATGGCGATGTACACGGTGCGTCTGAAAAGACGAACTGGGGCGGACAGCAGCTCGAGGCTCTGCCAGCGGGTACATCGTACATCCAGCAGTCGAGTGGGTGGGCCGTCGATGCACAGCCGCTCGTGGATCCTGCGGGGCCAGAGGGGTACGAGCTGGTGTTTGGACCGACGGACGGGGCGAATAATGCGCCTGGCGTAAGTGGTCTCCCGTTGCAAGTAGACTAAAGCTGACGCATTGGGCAGTACATGGGCTTTGTGTTCATCGACAAGTACGACGTGAGTGCGTGCGCTGCGCTGTGCAATGCGCGTGATGCGGACGCGGAGGGCGGAGCATGCCAGTACTTCAACATCTGGCGCGCGCTCGTCAACGGCGTTCCAACGACCTACACCTGCGCATTCGTAAGTCTCCTTCCCATCTTATCCCTCACACCACTCACCTCAAGACAGTACTACCTCATCGCGGACGAATCCACCGCAGTCAACTACGGCCAGGGTTCCCTCAAAGTGACCTACTCGCGCGGTTACAAACGCACCTCACTCGCCCTGGACGGCGGGTTCGAGTCCTACGCGTGCCCTGGCACCTCCCCAGACTCCACCTCCGACTTCTGCTTCTCCTCCTCCTCGGGCACATGGACCGGCTCCTCGCCCTCAGGCGGCTCGTTCGATGCGTCCATCTTCCATTATACGCCGTACTCCCGCTCTGGATCGAGCGTCGCGCTCCTCGGGTCCGCAAGCGGCGTCGACACGCTCAGTGGGACTCTCACCCCAAAAGCGCCGATCAAGTCGGTCGGCGGGAAGAGGTATGTCGTTGGATTCTGGGCGAATACGCTTTATGCGGGCTTTGAGGCGGAGAAGACGGCGTGTGTGGATGTGCTGTGGAATGGAAAGGTCGTGAGGAATATTTGTGTTGGCTATAGGGACTGGACGTACTTTGAGACCGTCGTCGTTGCGAGTGGCGACGATAAGCTCGCGTTGCATGGTGGGTCGGCGCCAGCGTGGATTTTCATTGACGATATCTTTGTCTTTGCGCTCTGAGTGCCCAGGACGACCAAAAAAATACCCTTTATTTACCTTACTTATTTCTTGTCGGATACAGATATATCATAGCTTTGAGGAATGTATATCTTGTTTTGAGCCTGAGTACTCAGCAGAATTGGAGTTGTGTGCATGCATAGCCGGCGCCGCTGATGACCAAACTAGGCAAAACAGTTGTCAGAGCCGGGTCTCACAGCGACAACCACGGTTGATCACTGCCATCTACGTCCTCCAGCGTCCTCTACGCCCATTCCACGTAGCATTCAAGCCGCCACTGTCATACGCCCATTCCTGCCTATACTTAGGTACGCTTCCTGTTCCATTCATCTTACCCTTTCTGCGGCCCTGCCGGTCCGACTGACATATACATATATCTACCTCTACCAACAGCACACGCGTCGTCTTGAGCACGTTTTGTGTTCGTTCTGCATCGTCTGGAGTTGTAGCGAAAAAAAGTTCGGTTGGATTTGGTGGATTGAGTACGATAGGTGAGTTTGTCTTTCTTCAGGCTTTCTACCGAGCAACTGTGGTTTTTACTCGACCACGTATCGTGCTGGAACATCACTGACTATACTTGAATTCTAGGACGATACCGCGATCTTGGATTTTGAGTTTGTAAAAGTCAGGTTGTAGGTTACGACGTGGAGGCAGCACGACCCACGAGACACGATTCACAAGACGAGCACCCACCGACCGGATCTTACGCTGCCAACGCCACTCATTCAACATTCCAGGATCTTGTCAGTAAGTAGCCTTATTTTCCGCGGTCCTGATAATGACATTTTCGTTATCCAGACACTTTATATTCATAATTCACTAAGTACGCCTTTCATCTCTTCATTAGTCCTTTCTAAGACCCTTCCCAGTCTAATAATGGCCAATAAATCAACCGCACAAGCACCGAGCCCCGTCCCGTCCGTCTCATCCTCCAAGCTCCCCAAATTCCTGCGCACATCCTCAACAACAACCCGTGATCGCGCAAAATCAATCGCAGACTCAAGTACAACAAGCCTCGCATCGACCTCCTCCGAAAGCTCCCACAAAACTCGCACCAAACCACGCTTTCTCTCTCGTCGCTCAGCCGACGTCTCCACCCCCGATGAACCTCTCCCCGTCGTCGTTGCCCACGACACCGAACCACCCATCATCGTAGAGCCCGTGTCGATCCCCCGCCCGCGGCGCACGATGAGCCCAAGCCCACAGACACAAACGCAGATGCAGACGTCCCCCTCGACATCTATCTCCCCGCCCCGCATCTCACTCTACGCCTCTACACCCGGCACGTCCTCCTCACGCCTCACAGACCTCCCCACGCGTCTCTCAGGCTGGTTCTCGCATACTTTCAGCAGCAGCACGACGGACCTCTCGCTCCCCTCTCTCCTCGCGTCCACGTCTTCCTCTTCCTCTCAATCTCAATCCCACTTTGCCTCGAATAGTACGTCTACGGTCTCGCCGGGCACGTCGCCGAAGAGGAGCGTAGGCGCGAGTGCGCTCCTTGCTGCTGCGAAACATGGGAAGGGACACCTCGATAAGGCGATGAGGTATCTCCTCGATAGCGACGCGACGCCGGACAAGTGTACAGACCCTATCTGGATCTTGGGCGTCAAGCATCCAGGGTGGGAGCTTCCCCCTCCCCCTTTCTCTGCCCCCTTGTCCTCTTCTTCCACCACCACCGCCGCCTCTTCTTCCTCCACCGCTGCCCCGTCCCTCTCAGCCTCAACCAAATCCTTCCGCTCCTCCATCTCGTCCATCTCCACGTCCGCCTCCGACGCAACCCAGGTCCAGGTCCAAGGGGGAGGGAAGACAGGCGCACAGTGGCCGCCTGTATTCTATGCCGATTTCACATCGCGCGTGTGGTTAACGTACCGCTCGCATTTTACGCCGATTAGGGATGTCAGGCTTGGTGATTTGGATGAGGTCGCTGGGGCTGGTGAGGGTGCGGAGTCGTCCGTGTCTGTATCCGTATCTGTATCTAATTCGGGGTTGGTGGCGGGCTCGGGCTCGGGTATCTCGGGTACTTCGGGGAAGACGAGCTCGAATATCAAGGGTCGGAGGGACAAGGACAAGGAGAGACCTGGGGATAAAGACAACGAGGAAGGAAGTAGCAGTCCAGTGATAAGCAGGAGACCGTGGGGGTGGGGCAGCGTCAGCGGCGGCGGTGGCGGTGGCGGCGGGAGTGGAAGTGGTGCAGAGAAGGAGAAGGAGAAAGGATGGACGAGCGATTCGGGGTGGGGGTGTATGTTGAGGACTGGACAGAGTTTGCTTGCGAATGCGTTGGTTCATTTACATCTTGGACGGGGTGAGTATATTATCTTTTCTTTTCTTCCTCTTTCCTCCTCTTTTGCCTCGTCAGTTCTCCGAGTTCCCTTTCCTCCGCTTTCCTCCTTCTCTCCCCGTCCTCTCTTTCTTTCCTACTGCCTCCTTCTCTGTTCACTGAGCAGCCCGAGCTAACAATTACACATCTGCAGACTGGCGCCGCCCCCCACACCCGATCCCAACAGCCGACTACGCGACCTACGTGCAGATCTTGACGTGGTTCCTCGATACGCCCGCGCCCGAGGCGCCGTTCAGCGTGCATCGGATGGCGCTCGCGGGTAAGGAACTCGGTAAGGATGTCGGGCAGTGGTTTGGGCCTAGTACTGCTGCGGGTGCGATCAAGTGAGTTAGTTCCGTGTTTTCTTTCTCTCCTCTTTCTCTGCTCCTTTTCTTCGTTCCTCTTCCTTCTTTCCGTTTCTTCCTTCATTCTTCTTTTCTCTGCCTTCCTCCCTCTGTCCTTCCGCCGTTTTCCTTGAACGTCGACTGACAATAACGACAGGACACTCGTCAACGCATTCCCAGACGCAGGACTTGGTGTCGTCGTTGCCACCGACGGCGTGCTCTTCCAAAGTGAAGCCTTCAGCGCCTCGCATACGAGCTCTGCAGCGAGTGTGAGTGTGAGCGCGCGGAGGCATCAGAAGAACTTGGTCGGGGCATCGTGGGGCGATCGGCCGGTTCTATTGTTGATTGGCGTTCGGCTGGGGCTGGACGGTGTTAATCCGATTTACTACGAGACGATCAAGGTGCGTTGGTTGGTCTAGTATGACTGCTTCGAGCTGCCGTTCTGACGGTCGTTGGTATTTGGTATCTAGATGTTATATACGTTCCCGCAGTCTGTGGGCATTGCGGGCGGCCGACCGAGCTCATCGTATTACTTTGTCGGCTCGCAGGCTGACAATCTGTTCTACCTCGACCCGCACCATGCGAGGCCTGCGGTGGCTTTACGCCCTGCACCGCCGCCGTCTACTCCACCACCATCCCAGCACCAGTATCACTATCAGGAAAATGAGATGACCCCGGAGGAGTTGGATATGGGCAGCACGTATAAACGGAATACACCGCCCAACCGTGCGTCGACGAACTCTCCATCATCCATACGTACGGGATCCTCGACGTTCTCGTATCATGCTCCTCTGTCGCCTTCGCCACTCCAGCAGGAGTTCTCGACGTCTGGAGAGAGCGCCGCGTCTTTCGAGTCGAGTACGAGAGTAAAGGTCCCGAGGTCTCCTTCGATTAAACACACGTACCCGAACCCCGCGCGCTTCCGCTCCGCCAGCGTCAGCGCGAGCTCTACACACTCCGACGTTCTACACGAAAGCGATCTGCGCATGTCCATGTCCACAGGTGGAGGCGTACTCGACCCCGTACAGGAGCACTACGTGACGGCGTACCCCGCGGCGGAGCTGAAGACGTACCATTGCGAGCGAGTTAGGAAGATGCCGCTTAGTGGGTTGGATCCGAGTATGTTGATTGGGTTTGTGTGTCGGGATGAGGGTGATTGGGAGGATTTTAGGAGGCGGGTTGGGGAGGTGAGTCGTTTTCTTTTTTCGATGTTCGTGGAGTTGAGCACGAGGCTGATGGGTGATCGACGTAGCTTCCCAGGACGGTGTTCTCGGTACAGGAAGAGCCGCCTTCGTGGCCGGCGGATGTGGATGATAATATGGGCCTCGAGTCGTTTTCGGAGCCTGATCAGGATGATTTGTTGCTGGATATGGACGATGAAGAGAAGGACGAAGAAGAGGATGAGGAGGATGAAAGGGAGCAGTATTTCGATACGCGCTCGGCATCTGTGTCGACGTCGGCCTCGAGCGCTAGTGGGAGTGGTCATGGTGGTCATGGAAGGCGAGGCACGAGCGAGGAGGTAGACACGGAGGAGGACCCTGTGGACCCGATCACGCCTCTTCAGAACACAAGGTTTACGATTGTACCACCACCTGGACCTGAGAATACGACAGACAATGACGACGATGCGGACGACGATGGCGAGGAGATCAAGCGGGAGATGTTTGAGGAGGACGATGATATTGAGGATGACTGGGTGGACCCGTCTGTGCCTACGCCTATATCGTCCGACCGGTCCTCAGCGCACGTCTCTCCAGCTGCTTCTGTTATCACCACTCCGACGGTACCGGTTCCTGCTGTAGTCCACGCCAATGCCAACACGAGTTCCAAAACGCCCAGCAAGAAGAGCCGAAAGGGGCGGAAGGAGGTACCAGTTCCCGTACCTCTTGTCAAAGTCCCTACGCCGTCTTCTTTACATCGCAGCTCGAGCCAGAGTCAGCAGCAGGAGCACTTCCCGTTCCCTGTCACGGACGAGGTGTCCCCAATGCGGCCGGAGCATCGGGTGCGGCGTACGTCGAATTCGAATAAGGGGGTGGTGAGCGGGAAGAGGATGCATACGGCTCGTGCGAGGGATGGAGGGAGGACGCAGAGTGGGGGTGTTAAAGGTATTTTGACAGACGATTGAAAGAGTCGGACCGGTGTGACCCCCTTACTTACTCGCGTGTTTGCAATTGCCGCCTGATTGATGCCCCTCCACGCTGCTTCGTTTACACTTTTTTCGGTCGGGGGTCTCGTGGGCAGGACACGTTTACGCTTGTTCTTTCTTGATGCCATTCTGTGGCCCCTTTTTGTTAATGGGTGCATGTTGTACCGACGTGTGATCCTGAAGATGGAATCTTTCTTTCTTTTTCTACGTTTCATGATTTGTGTATAACTAATTCGTACACGCATACAAGATATGATCACCCTACTTATAGAGATACCCAATCAATTGTTCTGTTTCCTGTACATGCTGACTCTGGTAAGGAAGTGTGTTTTGAGGACATGGAGTCGACTATAGCTTACCGATAATATATTGCTCGTATTTGATGTGAATCTAAGTTTGTCATTTGTATGAAGCTGTGGCTCTGACGTGCTTCCCCGTTATACACACGGTCAAGGCACTGAAATGGGGGTAGCGTGAGTGTGAGAGGGCTGCATCAACGCGGTTCCAGTCACTAGTATTACTGCTCAATGTGAGGACTCGGATTTTGACATCGGGGATGGATAGGTATACTTCCTGAAGGTCGTGTGGTTTCATGAGATTTCCGCATTCAAGCAGGCGACCAATGAAGGACAGTGGCCAGGGAATGCCAGGATGGAAACCTTGAAAAACTTGAATATTTTGAAGAGAAGGTCGAGATTCATGCCTTATTGGAAGAATGATGAGTTGAGGAGAACGTAGAAGTTGTGTACTTGAACTACATACGATCAAAAGGAGAATCGTTGCATGCGACGACTTGAACGGAGAGAATCGATTGTTGCGCAGCTGTGAGTAACGAGATAAAGGTGTTCAAGTCCATGCCATATGCAGTGAGCGACTTGAGTGTATGTGATGGTGGACGCAGAACAGGTCCATGGCTTCGAGAGTTGCTCATTGGATTTCCGAGTCCGGGATCAGCTGCAGTGGGAGCGTGTGATATGGTTTGACTCGGATATCCTTCAGTATAAGTATAACAAAATATACTCAATCTAAAACAACGAACGGATGCGACCTCAAAACATGGATTCAGACATTACTGGGGCCATTGGGAAGCACAACAGGGCACACAGAGAACTGATTATGGATCGAATTCAGAAAGAAATCGACGTTATCCTTCAGAACACCTGTGGTATTCAGTTGAACAGTGTCGCCAACCATACTGTTATAAAGCGAACAAGCCTGGAACAAGGATCATTTGATAATTTGATGAATACAATCTATATGCATTCGCTCTAGGGAGGCACAGGATTTGCAGAGAAGACAGCATTACTGACACTCTGAATATCTTCCGAAGTGCCAGGAGAAGACCGTCTGTGCCAGTTGGAGGGGAACTTTTATCCCGGAAGAACGAGGTCATTGCAGATATGGATAAAGTGCGGTCAGTTCCTGTTGGTGGCTTCAGATAAAGATGACGGCAGGACTGTCAGATTGATGTTCCGTACCATTCGCAAAGAATCAGAGGGTCAGTCCGGTTTCTCCATAGCTGAGTAACAGTCGCTCGATGTGGTATTGAAGCTGGACTACATCAGTACCCATGGAATAGAGTCGTCTGCTGTGTACGAAAGACTTACGGCGATATTGTTGGCTTGGGAGTCCTTGAAACGTTGCAATTTGGACAGGGATAACGACTCTTGATTGACGATCGGCCGTGGACCTGTCACAGTGGAGTTGTCCCCTAAATGACTCAATGTATCAAGAAGCTAAAATGCAACTTGAGCCTTTCGGTACTATTGTGTTTCGTTGTACAATGCACGTACTTGGGCAAACAAGTAGGATTGGAAATTATAGCAGCATCCTGACGGGTCAAGGAGACATCACCTGAAAGCCTGGTTCATATATAGTAAGGATACAGCTTCGATTACATCCTTACCCTCGAAGCGACCATGGCCTGCCAGGCCACGAGCCTTTGGTCCGTCAATTTCATCGGGAAGAGGAGGAATGTTGGGTGTGTCCAAGCCAATGGATAACTTGTTGATATAAGCATTACCGCGAGTAAGGTGAATGGAATCTCAGCCTCCATACCACTTCTGACCATGAAGAAGGATAAACTTTACCATTCCGAAAGCGGTCAGAGACGACGCGAAAGTGTAGTCCATATTATATGCGTGGACGTTGGCATTTACAATTCCCTCAAAGGAAGCTATTCCACTAAGAAATTGCCAAAGAATCACGGCGAGAATTTTTCAGTCAGCAAAGGACTCACTTTCGTGGGAGATAGCCGTGGTTAGCCAACGTGTTTAACGCCGCTGTAGAAAAGTCAAGCCTGAGGCTGCGTTCACGAAAACAACAATATTTACGGCATGGGCCACGAAGGTCATCATGTCCCGGTGCGATCCACGAATGTTCACAATCTAAGGTTAATTCAGCATTGATGATTACACAAGAATGGATTATGAATAATGCCTGGGATGGGCAGAATGTCTGTATTCTTTGGCGTCGGTGGAGCAACAATCGGTACTTCTTTCTGCTGTAGAATGGCGAACGCCAGCAGGAATATGGAAGAGACGAAAAGAGTTGAGGAGAAGATCAAATCAAGAGAAGAGGTATGAAACACTGGAGATATTGCCATTAGACCATGATATATGTAACGGTAGCCCTTGCGTAAAGCATATCATGCCAGCTGAATTGGAAAGTTGATTGACAAGGGAAAGTTCTGAATAATCCTGTCAATTTGACATTCCAGGGGAAGGCTCGAGAAATAGGAGATCATTACCTGGGTTGTGCCACATCTGTTGGCTAAGAGCTCTTGAGATACATACCACGGTGTAAACGCTATTTGCGCAATCAAGGACCTTCAATCAATGGCTCAGCGTGGATCCAAATTCAAACTCGAGAGATAAAGCCATTCACTAGCGATAGCGTCAATATGTCCTTTTTAACTGCGAATTATATCTGCGAAGATTAGCTCCGCGATTGAGCACGGGAGAAAATTTCCGTTGAAGTCGGGAGGATCGTCTTGAGTAAGCTGTGTTTGATAGTATCAGTTTCAGTCTTGATGCATTAGTATCCAACGTCGGCGTTTACATGAAAATGTATGTGCTGACTGCCTTCATTCTCAGCTGCTAGGACGAGCTTTTGCAGGACTAGTTCGGGAACTTGAAAAGGTTGGACAACCAAGGACAACCACCGGCAGACCACCGGTCCGGAAGATTGATTTTGCGAAACAGTTGCAAACAACGCGTCGACCGTGACGTTCAAGTTGGCAAGACGCGTTCTCGAGCGTTCTCGAGCTGGCAGTTTGACCGTCACTTGAAGTTGCACCGGCACCCCTATCACTGACCAATCAACTCCTCTCAGTCTCTGTGACCCTTACTTTCCATGTTCTCGTATTCAAAGCGGGACAACATTCAATCAACAAGGAAGCACAGGGTAAACCTCGTTCGTTCTTCTCACCGACCCACTTTGTACCTTTCTCACGTTGTCATATGAAGGCCGTCAATTATAAAAGTCCGACTCAAAGGAAACTAGGGTTTATTGTATGCACAGGCCAAAGTATGTCGTTGTCTCGTTCTCTACATGTGTCTGCTCATTTTCAATGTAGATAAAGGACGAATTCGCATCGTGCTGCTTCTTCCAACAACCCTCTGACCCACAATTAACCCAGCGCCTCAAGCTCACCGACTTATTCGTGCATCTGCCTGCAAGTTGTCGTCGTGTTCAGACTGCCATGATCACGTCTCAAACCTGAAGACTTCCCCTGTTTGACGAGTCACAGTGAGAGTGAGCATGAGTCGAAGAGTATCTGAAAAAGGGATCAGGTCGGCCGTCGTGGTGAGCTTGAAGAGTACGTACTTTAATAGTTTTCCTCGTATGCTCTAGGTATGGGGCATACGCTACCCAAGCATGATCGAAATTCGACACGATTTCCCGCCCTTACCTCTGGTGTCCACCGTTCTCATGATACGTGATCGAGTGATCGCATGTACGCTCTCTTCAAGGGAGTTTAGTGGCCCCAGCGACCCTTGGCTGAATATGCGCCCTGAATGTTGGAAAGACTCTTCTAGATTCAGGATTTGCGTTCGTACAAAGTTGTCTCTCCTTTTGTCTTTTTTCACCTCGTCTTACGATCAGTCAGGTTATGGGTTCCCTGAGAGCCATCTGGTGGTGGGAAGCAGGCATGCATCTCGTGCGTTTGTGCCTCATCGCCATTTCTCTGCTTGCAGGGTCCTGCTCCTCTGAGAGGCCATACAAGAGATTTTGCGGCGACAAGCCCACATATTCGTACAACTTCGGGAATACTTTTTTCGGATATGCGATCGTTGGATGATGTACACTTCCAAGTTGAGCGATCGAGAACGCCGAATCGACGCAGCTTCAAGGTACATCTGTCATTCGCTCATTTCTTCACCATAGCTGATCCACTTCCAGCATCCCGTGCCGACTTCGTGAAGAACGTGTCAACGCGGTGGTAGTGAAGATTGTATTGTGAACCGAGACGTCTTTACCTTATTTGAGTGCCTGTGCATGCACGAGAAATCGGACCGTCTAATGCAATAAGCGTTAAATTTTTACTTTTTTTATTCAGAATCTCAGGTCGAGATCAGATGACCCATCCTTGATCAGCATTGAAGCCTGAACAAATGCCTGTACGCATCTCCTCAGCCCTGCTCCAGCTGATGGCAGACATAACAATTTACTTACACTAATCCAGCCTATCATCTATACGACCCACAGAGCCTTTCAAACCTTTGAATTTCTCAGGCAATAGTTGAGTGGCAGTCACCCTTGGAAGACATAGACGGGACTCACAGCACATACGTGGAACTGCGATTGCTTTTTGAGTGAGGATCTGCCTGGTTCTGGTTTCAAGTCGATCTATATCATGCCTCACTAGCTTGTTCCTGAACGACAGGTCGATGACTTGGACGGAAGCTCTCCTGGCTCCAGGCTGACGCGATAAAGCTTCGGGGCCTCTTACTTTTTCAGATGTATTCTGTCAGTTTTCTCCATCAGCTACATTACGTGTCACGCATCTTCGACTCAAGTATGCGGCAAGCGGACAAGATACAAGCGAGGCAAAGACGTGTCCAGTCCTGCGCATGCTTGGACTGCGCACATCTCAGTGAGTAGAAATATCCCCACAATTGTCAACCGCCAACCTGAGATTCGCTGAGAAACGTCGGATCCACAAGAAACATGGATTGGAAGCAATCAAATACTCTCGGTTGGATCGTGGCAGGTTAGCCCGAGAACCCCTCATTGGAAACCGTTCAAAATGAAAGCAAGGTTACAACGAGACGTGAAGCTTGCGATACTCCCCCGAGGAACGGTTAACCGTTTCTCTTTACGTCTATGTGCCTGTCCTCCAGAGATTCCTCAGGTCATTTTCAATCAGCCCCAAATATGAATATCTACTGGTGCGCCTTGTGGCGATGGCCCTTGAGATGGCTGGATGAGCGGTCTCTTATTCTACTTGTCATGCGGGAGTTCCAAGGATAATGGTGCAAGGGAAGATTAACTTGGTCCGTCGAGTTCGACGGTCTTCAAGAACGTGTTTACACCACAATTCCATCCCAGCATCCAGCGTGCAAGTTCGCAAGGTGATGGGGGTCACTTTCAAGGAACAAATCCATGGCTTATTATTGACAAAGAATCACTACGTAACAAACTTTTAGAACATCACTGAGGACTCTGCTCGAGTCGTTCGGATACCATTGCCGCTCCTGGAAGCACCGTTCAGTTTGGCTTCAGTGCATCGTTATCAGGCAAAACAGCTTTTTTGAGGATATATTTAGTGGGATAGAGTACACGAGACTTTAGAGTGCGTGCCATAGATAAGTACTTACTGGTACCAAGAGTAAGAATCAAAGATTGAGTAAGGTCATACTAATGACACTGTCGTCTATGTGTTGAGCATGCAGGTAGACCAAAGGTAGACATGAATCAAGTTATGAATCGAGAAATGTATGATAGCGTATCAGGACTATCTGTAGCACTGTAACTAAGGTCGCAAACTGCTGGATTCACAATATTGAGGATTCAGAGGAAGACGAGGTCAAGACGAGGTCGGTCCGGTCGACCGTCGAATGGCCCGGACAAGCCATTGACACGTGTTGTACAAACAACGCGTCAACAGCAAGTCAACAGGCACTCGCGTGACCTCAAACCACACTGACCGATGTCGAGATGAGGGATTCACATTACGTCAGGAGATCTTCTAGTTGTGCGCCAGTCGCCTTCTAAGTTATTTCAAAACTCTCTGCTGCGGAAAATATCAGGAATACATCACGATGCGTCGTCGTGGTGACTGGTCATGGGCCGCAGGGGGTTGGCTCTCATCCATCTCTTTCCAAGTCAACTTAGTCTCATTCACCATGCTAATCGAAAGCCACATCTAGGGCCTTTGCATCAGCAGAAGGGAATAGGATTGAATCAGATACACTGGATGTGCCGAGGTGTGCCTTCGCTCAAATTTGCAATTTCTTTCAATGTCAGTCTTAGGCGTTATGAACACCTTGCTGTATCTTTCTCTCCTTTCAGGGGCTATCTGGTAATTTTGCTTTGGTATAACCTGAACAAAACGGTGAATGGAGTTGAAGATAAGACCACGCGTAACGAGGGTCTTACATAAGGAAGGATCTTGGTATGTTCTACACCCTACTTCTGCTTGTGAACTCACTTCGCAACTCACCGCCTTGAATCCAGGTCACTCCAGCTTTCACCTCTGATGGCCAGAACGAACGGTCTCGTGTGTCCGACACCTCGTTCAAGTTTCTATGTACCTCGAGGCTCGATATTTGCTCGTTCATTCGCCTATGTAATGGTGAAGAGCGTGGTGGTATTCGATCAGGATTGAGGTATATGTCATGATCGGCAAGGCGAAACCGAAGGGCGTTATTTTGTCTCGTCCTTTGAGTTCGGTTCTTCTACGAGGGTTGAACGTTGAACGTTGATGTCCTCTCTTGCTCCACGGTAGCTACTATGGCGCCTGAATGCATGGACTGTGCCACTAGTCTGTAGTCGTGTACAATTGAGTGAGTTCTAGTAATCTATCTTAAGAAGAGCTGAGCTATGTACGGTGTCAGGCGGTGTCATTCTTACGGTTGTCGCGGGTCATTCAAGTCTTTGGCACTACTTATGTTTGTGATGAGAATACCTATGCTCATTGGCATGGGAATGGAGCTATATCTTCCTCTCCGTGCAAGCGTCATTAGATCGACCAGGGCAAGGGTTCTTGTCATGGTTGCTCATGGCTGTGTGTGTGAACACGGTACGACCTTAGATTCTGTTCGCAGCACGGGGATTACCGATTATACAAGTCTTTCGTCGACCCTCACATCTTGATCATACCTTTTATGGCCGAGTCTCCGTTCAAATCCAAGTTCAAGTCAATTTTTGCGTCTATATTTTCTCCTAGCGGCCGCGTGTTTCCCGCCCTTATCAACGGCACGTCTGCGACCGCCAGTGTCTCGTCTTCGACCAACCGAACCATTCTTCGAAGACTAGCACCCTGGACACATCATGGAGAAAGAGTGCTCGAAGCAGCTATACCAGCCCTCAGTCTGGTGGCTGCGGCCGCAGGCGGTATTCCTATCGCCGGTGGGCCTCTTAAAGGCGTTGTTAATTCCTTGTTGGAAATTCTGAAAGCATTCGATGTTAGTATTATGTCTTTCTGGGAGGAGTGACGTGCTAATGAATCTCATCACAGCAAAACCGCCGTAATAGGGACGACATCGAAGGTCTGCGGCTGAGGCTTAATCGCCTGAACAAGATGATATCGAAGATGGACGCAAAAGGCTTTGCACTCCCCAGAGATACCCTAAATGAGTACGTAGAAAATTCCATTTGGCCAGCTTCATTTTCTGAAAGGGTTTATCTAGACAACTCAGCGAAACGGAAAGGAAACTACACGAGGTATTGAGCATCCCCAAGGTCCGATTTCAGAGCAGAGGGTTGCAGAATTGATCAAGAAATGTTGTGACGATATCGACAATTACTTGCAGGAATATCTGGTTGTATGTACATTTCTTGTCAATCGATTCCTTACATTAAAGGACAATAGGTCACAGTGGCGGAGATCCACGAAGCACATGTATCGTGGTTCATGTACCTGGTGGATGCTTTGGGCAACAAACACCGAATCTCAATGGATGTAACACGCACTTTTGAGGTAGGCTCTGGCTTTCAGAAACGAGGAGTCTAAGAACATCGTTCTTCCCCAGCAATTCAAACGTGCAATTGAAGTGGTTTATATTCCCAATAGCCAGCGCGACATTGTCCATCGTCGATATCTCGAAGCTAATCAGTTCCATCTAGGTATCAACGACGGAAGGCGGGTTATGGACATCTGTAACGACAACGATATGCATGAGTTGGTCAGGCCCGGTACAACAGTGACGTTGAGTGTAGTGGTATGGCAGCCGGCATATGTAGACAGGTCCCATACATGCCCAATCTGTGGCGCAAAGTATGGAGGGGAAGATGTTACCACTTTCGGGAAATGGTAAGAATTCGCGGTGCGTCTGTGTGCATACAAGGGCAACTGTAGTTGACAGCCGAAATCCCCACTGTGATGGATACATACAGCGTACAGGAATCGATGATATGGAACAGAAGACTAGGGAATCCATGAGGCCTGAAATGGACGACTTTGCGCTGATCAGAAACATGCGCTTGGACCTTGTAGGTCGTTGTATGTGTTCTATGAACTGGACTAAGAACTGTGATTCTGAGATCTACAATTAAGTACTCCACACGGGGTTGTCGCCTGTGAATCATCCCGAAGAAATCCTTGATATCTGGTGTATCTCAGGCTGCCGGCAGGATACTATATGTTGTGATACTTCATGGGCAGATCTGTGACTCGAGGCCCGAGTGATAGGCCACGTATTCTTTGATAGCACGACAAGAAAGTAACATGCAACTCGTCGTGGAGATCGCGAAACGATAATGAAAGAAATTGGTATCCAGCTGTCGCGACAATTGTCAGGTCGTGGAGGTTAGGCAATGACTTTAAGATTGAGATGAGGGGCCGAGACTCGTCGAAAGGAGTAGGGCAGGGAACGTATATAATGGCGAGTTTCTTGACATTGCAAGACTGACACGTCTATGAATCATTTCCGACAGCTCAACGCACTTCTCCCGGCTTGGAAGCGAGATTTGAAAAAAGATATATCGTTGAGAGGATGAGAGAAAGGCGCGACAAGAGAGAGTACAGCATTTCATTGCTTCCAGCGCATAGATGAAGATTTTCGGAAATTAGATCATATATTTAGGCAGGAAGCTTCGGTTCCATTGTCCGAGTCCACTGCGAGTGACAAGAGGTCATGAAGCGTCGTATTGTGATCTAGATGAAGGTCTCAGATGCCAGAGAATTACGCTCGCTGAAATCGTCTATGAAATGGGTGGTGGACTCGTGGTGGACCAAAGAAAAGGACTGCCTATCTCATCGTGTGACCGACATACAGATCACCACAGCCATCTTAGGTGGAGAATCGAGAATCGAGATAGAGAGATTGAATTCCAAACGAAACTCGCAAGTCAAAGATGAGGCATCGCATAGATATACAACGAAATACTGTAAGTGGGGTACAAGTATGATTATCGACAGAGGTAAATCATAAATAAACTAGAAGACTTGCCAAAAACTTGTCGCACCCCCACAGAAGACATCCATAAACATTAAGTTCGAAAACCTCTGAAGGAAGAAGGATCATGAACTTTGTGCGACCGACCCACCAAGAAAACTATACGGACATATTCTGGCATTTCTCATACTCGTATTTGGTTTGTTCGGATGGCGATGGTAACGTGCGGTTCCGTCAGCGACTTTCATACACTGAGCCCCTTCGCGGAATCGTCATTTCGCTGCAAGTGGTTGATAAAGGCGGATATGCATGATGTTGCAGTACTTCACGAAGACGAGCTCGACGGTTGTGCTGGGCTGAGGACATGGGATGGGCGCTGTGCAGGCCTTATCTGTACGAGCACGCGATCCTTCGTGGGACAAGAAAAATAGAGTAACCTCGAGACGAACATGGGGATAGTAGATACATCATGCCCTAATATGCTGATGGGGTATCATCTCCGCAAGTCGGCCGAATAGAAGATCATCTGGCTGTAACCGCGCATTTGAAGAGGAGTTCTGAGAGGAAGCACTCTTTGAGCCAATGGGTGATGAGGGGATGCTATCATGAGCCGATGACTTGCAATTGTTGTATGTGGAGGCACTTCTCAACAGCCAAGGAGGTTGAGTATGCATCAACTTGGGTTATGGTAATATGAAAAACAACGTGTACCGAGTTTATTTATATATTGAATAACCAAAGTTTGAGGCGAAGGGGGAAGCCCAGGGAAAACTCAGCAGACAGCTGTCCTTGTAAGTGACGGTCAGTGGGACGACTTCGATATGTGCGTCGGAGGTTGCAGACACGAGTCGAAGCAGGTCCGTCAGAGTCCATAAACGGACCACTGGAAAGTCCCGCATGTCGTAGAAGAGTGAGTTGGACCGCTCCCTGGAACAGCGAGCAAGTCTCGTGACTGATTGTTGATCGTGACACCTTCGAAAATGATCAATCAAAATTTTTACCATCTTTTATCTTGCGGAGCTCCTCAGAGATCTAACCTCAACTGAGCTTTGATCCTGCCACTCTGAAGTTGCAGGTTCATCTGGCTTCACTCCCGTCATTCTCTCACTAGTTACGAGGGTTTCTACTTAGATGCACTGCCTGGGCACCTATTGTAACTATCATCTCGATAGATTTGTTCATTGTCCAAGTGTCTACTTTATTTCGGGCTTCCTCAGCATGACTTATTCCCATGAACTACCATCAATCTGAGAAATCCCGGCTAGGCCGTTATGGGATTCCGTGCCTTAACTCTGTTTGGAAGGAGCGCCGCCCCGTTCTAGGAGCGGCCTCGCAACTGAATATCATAATTGATATGGCGTGTCAGGTTTCCGGTGAGCTAAGAGCCTTCTGGACAAGTCCCAGAAATTTTGACATGAAGACTACTATACCGTTTCTTTTTCAGCCCATTCCAAACGACGCATTCATCATCTGAGAGACATGGACGATTTTTGGCCGACGACAAAGGGTCGCTTCTCTTTCAGTCTTGTTATGTGTCTTCCTTTATTCCAATGTCTCGTACTTTCATTCTTTTCATAATCTGTGAATGATCATGAATATGTTCCAGGAACGTCCTTCAAGAAATTGTCAGAACATCGCTGGCTCGGAACCACGAATGCCGACAAAGCAAAGGTATCGAAGCAAAATTCAATTGCTCTGAATCGTGGCGTAGTAGTCTGATTCTACGGACGATCTACTGTCTTTTCAAGTGAGTGATGCCGGCGTGGTTCCAACACGAATGGAAATACCAATTACATTGCAGTTTTTCAAGGTTCTCCTTTAGTTCATCCATCCATCCATCAAGCATATCGCAAGTCATCACCTCCACTGTCGTTACAAATATCTACATTTGTGTCTCCGTCAGCTAAATTTCCGTGTAATGTTCAAACGCTTACTGAACAGAACCTTTAGTTTTTTTCTCGAACCATTTACGATTGCCGGAGCGCAAAAATCATTCATTCCTTTACAGGCGGCATCAAGAGAATCAATTTGTATTGAACTACCGATCCTAGAAATCCCATGAATTATTGGGTAGATCGTGACGGGATTTCGTGCCTTTCGAGCGCCACGCCGTTCGATGAGCATCCTTACAACTCAATTTTGTAATTAATATGGCTCATTATCGCTCACCGAGACTATAACATTTCTCTCGCAGCCCGTTCCAACGACGCATTCAATATCTGGGGGACATGTGCGATTTTTGACCGACGACGAAGGGTCGTTTCCCTCTGTCTTCAAGTTGGTATGTCTCATGCTTTCATTCTTTCCGAGAGCCGGAAACGGGCTTGCGTATGTTCCAGAAAGCCTCCGTCATATTCGTTCCTTTCACCCTTCTTGGAGAAATTGGCTGGCTCGGAACCAGTGTTCACACCCTCTAGCGTTACTAGCATTTCTCAATCATTTGCGATCGATTTCGTTTCCATTCCTCTCGATTACCCGGTAAGAGTACAATACTGTACGACTCGGAAAGCGAACGAATGCCGACAAAGCCAAGAGATCATATACTAGAGTTTCGCGGGGTACGCTTGGAAGCAGATATCAGCAGCTCTTTGAACCGTGGCGTATTTGGATCTACAGACGATCTACTGTCTTTTTCAAGTGAGTGAGCGCTGCCTGAGTGCTTTCAACACAAATGCGGTTTAGATTACAGCTTTTGGAAAGTTCTTCGATTCATCCATCCGTAAAGCACATCGCAAATCATTCACCACCATTGTCGCTGCAAATATGCACATTTGTGTCTCCGTCAGTTAAATTTGTTCCGCGTAAAAGTTCTTGCTTACCCGGTAACAGTAATTTCATCATACGCCGACCACTTACGATTACCGTGGGCACGGGTTTTGTTTTGACAATGGAAATGTCTCCTGGTGGTGTGTCAGCAAGGGAAAGGAGGAACGAAAAAATGGAAGGGATGCGCACAAGTTGAGAGCTTCAACAACAAATAGTTGATTGTCAACAAAACACTGCTGGAATCCGTTATGTCCTGACCATGAGGTGCCGTTTCCAGTGCATGCGTGGAGATCGTCCAAGTCCAAGTCACGTGTGAGTAGACCTGGAAGAAACAGAGGCTGGTCGTTATCCAAGATCAATGTAAGCGGAAGGACTGAAGATCCAACAAGGAAGGACTCACGGCATATCAAGAGAAAGGAAGAAGCCAGCCAGGATTGTAGCGCGTGCGAGATGTAAGATCACGATCGACGCCTGCGAGCTGGACATGCGAGTCCAATGTAGGAACGTTAAATTGCTACATAATACGTCCCTACGTTGCGAGCGAGGGATGGATATCGTGAGTCTGCGCAGGGAATACGTCCTGGGTCCTGGGCTAGGCTGAGCTGAGTTGGGCTGGGATGCGGAGGCTGGGAAGCAGCGAGGAGCAGTGAGCAGGGAATAGGTGCTCCTACGTGAGTTTGATACAGAGAAGTAGTAAAACAGAGAAACGGAGAAAGAGGTGATAGGGATCCGAGCATCTAGAGAGTTCTGTTGAGGATATTGCACGCGGAGGCGGGCATGTATCAGGTTGAGATGTCCTCCGTCACCTGTCCTCCATCCCCTGTTGCCTGGTCATGAGTATGTATCGCGAGTGCAGAGGTATATTCACCATAACGCATACAATGTAAATCAAAGAGAAGGATTCAATGAGCGGCATGGGTTTGTGTTATCCGCTGTGACTTGCTGAGAGCTTGATATAAGCACACTGCAGGGAAGTCGAGGATCCTATTGTTCAATGTCTCTGGATATGAATAAGAATACCTGAACAGCGGAGCCAGGACTGGGGGTGTACACATCAGATGAGGATTTAAGAACCATGAGTTGAGTCGAAGAGCAAGGCACGTTGATCTCTGATATCTGATTAGTCGAGCTTGAGCTTAGGATAAAGCATACCACTCACTACTAGTACTACCATAGGGAATTCAAAGGGAGTACCGTATAGATTACGAGAGGAACGTAAGCGTCATCATGCAGCAGCGATAGGCATCAGCGCAGGTACGTAAAGCGCTCTCAGCTACGGGATAACTTAAGCTTAGGGGGGAGCTAAAGGGTTAAGCCCAGGCACATGTTCGAACTTGAGCTTGAGTATGGAGCTGGATATTGGAGATCGGCCTAAATCATTTTGATTGAAGTTTTCATTAATATATACTTACAAGATGAGATACAGGAAATGATGGGACGCAGCCACGTCGGCACAAATAAGGGAAATAACCTCGAAGACACGGAAGAGTGTGGATCATGAGGCTGGAAGCGCGCCACGAAGGACTCACAACGCGTGGCGGCGGCAGCAGCGGCGGATTGGTAGAGCCACGGCCTCAGCGCGTCGTGAAGCTTTGAAGGCTGGCAATATTGGCGTCGCATCTCGATGGGGTGGTAAACATATGGCCGCGCGCATTTTGGAGATCTGAGCTAGGCGGGGCGCGTTTGCGGGGCGTTACAGTGTTGGGCGGGTCGTGCAGGGTTGCGAGGAGCCGAGGAGAGGTAGGGGACGCGTTTTAGGCAGCTGAAAAGACTTAGGGTTATCTGCTCACGTTGATTCGAAACTGAGGAAGGCAGAGACGACGGGAACATGGTAAGAAGACTCGCAAAATTGAAAAAAATCGGCACGTGCGTGTTTGATCTCGGTCACATGCTTACTGACGCGTCGACTTCGTCTCGAACTCCACCTCGTTCCTACAGCTTATCCTGTCTGTGGAACTGCTTCAATCTCTATTTCCGAGTCTCTATCGCGGTATGAATCCTTTGATGCTACTGCCCAACTGCCAGCATCCAATATGTAATGTCAATACCTCCCACGCCTTGGGCAACGTCGGAATGGGCCCACGGAGATGTCAGGTGGGGGAAGGACGTTGGAATACGGTTATCAAGGAGAGATATTTTCTTATGGACACTGTCTCACTACAAACATTGTCCTTTCCACGGCTTCCTTCTTCAATTCGCAGGACTTGTTCGACATCGATATTCTAAGTCGCTGGACGTGAGGTTTGCCTTTACATTGTCACGAAATCCTACTTACTTTGTCATTGTTACTTAGAAAAGATCAAATTGTGCTTCCTGCTAGAGCTGGATCAGTAAGCACGAGAAATCCGTCGCGAGGATGTAAACATCCGACCTCAATTCTCCACAAAATCGTTCGCACTGATCACTACCTTCAGTCCCTTTCACTCATCGCTCTGGAGCCTCTTGATCGAAGCCGGAATTTCCGTCGCAAGCATCTGATAAAGGCGTGCGTCGTGCAGGAGTATCGATCCAGGAAATAACGAGGGCGTCGAAAGCTTCAGGGACGATGTCTACTGTTGGGATTTCGCCAGATCTGTCCAGTAAAGGCGAGCACAAATAAAGTCGATCGAATAATAGAGTGTCTGGCGACGCGATGTCTTCGTGTGAGGTCCTCAACACTTGTCACGGTGGCCAACGGGATCGCCTTCAATAGAGAAAGAACGACGAGAGAAACGGAAGCGTATACATACCGGTAATATTCAGGTGAGATTCGGAATCAAAGGCGTGTTCTTCGTCACACATTTTGAGTATCTGATTATCAGAACGATGTATCGTTAGGAATAACCGCGTTGAGATCGTGCTACTGACCGCCTGTGCCGCTCAATCTGACCCTTCAATCCTTCGCGACCCAGAAAAGTGGTGGGTTGGTCTGGGACGGAAGGCGGCTCAGATTCACGATGCAGAGGGTACGTGCTCGAGCTGGCGACCCTGGAAAGGTACCAGTAGCGCTCTTGAAAATACTCTCACGGAAAATTCACCTCCTATGCTGAGTTAGCCCACGGGGCCCACATGCGCGCCCATCGCTCGGATCGCATAAAGAACGACATGACGAAGAAGTGACTTGTCGAAGATGGCAGTTGGGGATCTTGTTCATGTGCTATGATCAACGAAATATGACGTCTTTACTCGTGAGATTCCTCGTTACCTATCGCCGTACACAGATCGAGAGGTAAGAGGTGATTTGAATCCTTCGGCTTTTGCACTCCGTACTGACTGTGGCCGAGTCTAGATGCAATTTGTCTAAAACAAGGTAACAAGATAACAAGATGCTTCTAAAATAAGGATAGCGTGACGTGTCTCCAGGAATTTGGCTCAGTGACCAAAAACATCTCTCTGATGACAATCAGCGTCAGATGGGCGCGGCAATACACCTTGATTCTCGTTGCAAAGTGATAAATGGATGGTCAGATCCCGAGCACGCGTTCCGGTGACTATCGCGCTCATTTTCTTCTATGATCTAGGCTCGACGGTGAATGTTCTGGTTTGCGCGCGCCAATTAGTCTTGAGAACGAAGCTTCTCCCGATTTTGATTTCATGATCTGCGTTTATACGCGCGCAAGGCCGGCCAGCTAAACACACGGAGAACCTCACCAGTCATGGGGATGTTCTTTGATTTTCTGCATGGAGTTACTGATCGACTCCTTTTCATTTAAACTTTAGCACTTCTTGAAATCGTAAAAAACACGTTCCGTGCGGTGATCTCATTCGACGGCGAATGGTCGTTTTTGTATGACCGCGGAAATTGAAAAAAAATCTTTGCTTCTCTCTGACGACGGCCACGCCCGCTGACAAAAGTATTTAATGGAGTTCGACACCGGCCCCAATATCCCCCAAGCACCTATCTACCATGTTCCGCCTCCGTCGCTTCCTCCCCGTTGCGAGCAACGTGCGTGTCTTCGAACATATCGACCAAATGCTGTCGTCAACGAAGACAGAAAAGAAAACGAAGGACGTGAAGGATGGAGGATCAGTGAGACTTACCTTTTCGCCCGATATACTACTTGCGAACATTCATGTCCTTATCGCGTCAGCTCAAAAACGATATCGCTCTTCTCACAGGGAACACAAATGCCGAGAACATTGAGCATTTAATGAAGGCGCGCGGCGTCATGACGAATGTGGACACGAGGTATGGACGCCGAATTTCCACAGCTTGTTCGCTGGCTCAAAGCTTCTAGAAAGATTGCGAGGCAAAGCCTGAGTACTGGTGAGGCGAGCAAAGACATGACGAAGATATGAGCAGTCGAGAGCAGTTTCTTGCCGACTTGTGTCGATACAATCGTGAATTGTCCCTAGCGGAAAGGTGTGTAGGGAAATAACTGTATTATATTATATGTACAGAGATCCTAAAAACCGCGAGTCCGAGCATTTCAGTCTCCAGAATACCTTTGCTACCAGCGTTTGTACCTCAGGATATCCCGAACATGAAAAGAAACCCAGAAACTAATCTCATGTAGACGGATTCACGCCACACGCCTGTGATTCCAAGTACCTTTTTGAACCGAGGACTCAGAAATGGAGCCAAAGAGTATGGACGTGTCGAGCATGGTCTATAACTGCTTTGATGTCACCGAGGATGCGTTTGATTGAAGGAGCTGAATGATCTAGCCTCTAGGTGAACTTCAATGTCGTGATATGATCCTGGTGAAAGGAAGTTAAGTTGCCAGCTCTGGAGTATCGTGAACGATCGAATGAAGTGAGCAAAACTGAGCCTTGAAGGAATTAGTCCGTAAGTAGTCCAAACTGTTATCATTGCACGATACAACAGACTTGACATCTTAAAAATCGTCGTCTTTGTTCGAAAAGATGGAGCGCCATATCCGAACGCTGGGTAGTACTAGTACTGCCCTTCGTCGTCAACGATGAAAATAAAAGATTACCTTGGCCCATGCTCAGACCAGATCAGATATATCCAGACAAGATATTGATCAGCGAAGAACTTGCCGTCGTTCAGATCGATCTCTTGCTATAGCCGTCTATTGACTGCCTGGAATTGAACTACGCACCAAAAACAAATTTTACAACGTCAAGTATGTAATGTATTCCAGCATGACAAGTATCATTGCTACATTTTCAACTGAGGATGGCTTCAATTGGATGCAGTGCGTAAAAGGTTTGAGCACCTACCAGCACTTGGCGGCATACTGATAGTCTTGACGCCAAGTATCCATACTCTCCCATTAACAGCCTTCGTATCCCATAGTATCTCATCCCACTTCCAAATTTCTACCTTCCTCGCTCTGTTTCCAGCGATTACTCAGACGAAGATATCCTTAGTCCTCTGTCCGTGTCAGAGTCTTGCCGAGATAGGGTTCCTGGTGGAGAAGAGAGTCAGATTCAGCAGGACAGAGAATGGAGGGTCTATTTACGAATTCAGGACGGCTTGGCAAAGGCAGTGAAATTATCGGATGTGCATGTTTGAGTACGCAGTGGCACTGTACCGCTAGACAGGGGAGCAAAACGATGATATCGATGGACGCAATGAAATCGGTCGTAACTGTCAGAAAAGTAGCACATGCGGATCCTCATACAACTCCCGCAACCACGAAGGCCACATTGATCCTTCACGCCTTCCAGCTCAAGACGAAGACTCGGCGAAACTTAGATTGAAAAACGCGGACCAAGGAAGATGACTGAGCGCGCCCCAATTTCGGCAAAGCAGTACAAGCCCAGATACTATCGATCGACGTCGTGAATACACTTCCAGCTATCAATGTCCTTTCCCCCCCAGCTCGAGTCGAACATCCATGGCATCACGTGATACATCCAAAAAGAAATTCAAAAAGTAGGCGGGTAGAACTGTCAGTCGTAAAGACGAGATTCAATACCGAGAACTCCCTGTGGGCTCGTGGAGGGATGGCGGCTCTACGTAGCTCGAATGGGCGCCTTGAGAAACAGTTGGCGAGCGGTCAAAATGCTCATTGTTGTTACGTCTATAGGTGAATTCTTTCCATACCCTCAGATAGAGGTCAGCGAATCGTGATACAAGCGCGATGGATATCTTACCAGGTGGTCACTACAGAGAGAATTTGAACATCTTCCAGCGTGGAACGGGGCGGAGATGAAGAGTCAAATCACTGCCGGAACTGTGGAAAAAAAACTGAAGTCGGATGCCAACACTTGTGTGACTGCACGACGGGCTCTTTGGAGTGCGGAAGGGGGAGGACAGTGACGACAGGTACCATCACGATGATACCACGTCAGCCAGACGAGGAATGCCGTGAGCCCGAAGGAATGGTGGGCGTCGAGGCGCCTAAAGGTGGTATTGGCAACACACTTTAGGGCGGAACCAGGAAATTGAAGGCGTCAACTCACGGGAGGAGTACTACCCAAGCCGTAAGGCGCTGGGCACTCCGATCACCTTTCCGCCTGGACGAGCTCAGGAAGGAAAAAGATACACCTCAGTGGTATGGTATGGTGGTGCCAACGACGCTCGTGTTGACTGAGACAGCAAGCAAAGTCAAGGACGGAAACAATTATTCCTGAGTATTCAATTCACGAAATGAATCAGACCTTGATTGAATGAATGATGAGACGATGACAAACCCAATGCCCACGGATGCAGACTGGAGATTCCTATGTATCGTAGATCGAAAGCAAGTGGAATATACCTCAGCACTGGGAGGGCATCTATTCTCCAAGTCGGCAAGGATTTGACGTGAATCGGAGGGGCACAAGAGAGTACAGCGTTGAAGCATGCAGGATTCGGAGGACAACCAACGGTTGGGCTAGTGTCACATCCTGTGACGTGACTGACGAGTTCGATTGGCCGCGCTTTGCTTGACGGTTTGGACTCGTCTGCCACAAGCGCGCGCTGGCAATTGCCGTCACAGTGACCAAAAGTATATCATTAGGGACCTACCGCAATTCCTGTCTTGATAACAATGGCCGTGATACTGGACCTTCCAAATGAGACCATCATTTCCATCCTTTCACATCTGAATTGGCCCGAACTCCTGTCTGTATCCCGCGTCCATTCCACCTTCTACACCCTTTGCAGGGAACACCCAGCTCTTGAATTCCATCTTGCTTCGCAAGTCGCCGGTGTTCTCGACAATCCGCGCTGTGATATGCCTCTGTCTACGCGTTCCTTGATACTCGCCAATCGAGAATTTGGATGGAAGTACCTTGAATTCGACTGGAATATTAGAATTCCTGTCAAGCACTCCGAGTCCATCTGAATGATTACTGACGACATCTGCGTGACCGTATCAATCAATTCATATTCTGCACTGCAATACCGCACGTTACCTTCCTCAGTGGATGACAATCCTGACAATCAGACTTGGTTGACAATAAATTTTGCCGGTGGACTGACTATCTACGACATCGATCTTTCTTATGCGAGCGATCTACTTGCTGTTGCAACAAGGTACGATAATTATGGTTTTGTTTCTTCATTTACACTAACATGTTATTGTAAATTACTAAGGATCGTGTCACCGACCGACACACAAAGTTTTTATGTACATTTTTCCCAAATTTCGACAGGAAGACCTCACCCTCGGGCACTGGAGCCAGTCTTCCTCGTTCAGTCCTCTGACCTCGAAGACTTATTATCAATTTCTTTCAGTATTGCAGGAGAATATGTCGCATTGATATCTATGTCAGAATTAGAGAATCGCCCAGCAACGTTGCGTGTAATCAATTGGATGACATCAACTGTACAACTGGTATTTCTCTCCACGTACACGCGTCCGATTACCATCTCATAATCAAATAGATCTGCACCGTGGATGGTTGTCGAGAGGCTATATTTCTATCTCAAAGTCTCGTTCTCATCACCGACTGGAACACTGGACAGCTTCATATCTACCCTATTCCAAGTCTACCAGTTGTATCTACGCCCGAGTCACCTTATGCTCCGCTTCTTTCTCTTTGCTTGCCCAAACTGGGGCACGACAAGTTCTTCGTGAGGTCTCATTGTCGAACAGAGCCCCGTTTTGATCCCTTTGTAACCCCCCGCTCCTCAAAACCATTTCACTCCTCTCCAGATGGCGCTATCCTTCTATTCAACGTTCATGTATTCGACGGAAGGACTTCACGCAACCATCAATACTGTATGGTCATACACCGTTCTGCTCTCCTTGAAATCTGCTCAGTCAATGAGGGGAAAAAACATGGTGTGGTGAAGGATTGGGATGCATGGGGTCCAGATATCACACGTTGGTTCGATGATTCCTACAGGAATACAGTCGAATCAACATCTGCAGCAGGCCAACGCTGTGCCATGAGAGACTTCCACAAACGGGAGCTCACAATCCTTGACTTTAACCCTTTAAACGTCAAAAGGCAACTTTATGATCTACGAGAAGGCACGATAAAGCATGGTGATAACGTTCTGTCCATTTGTACAACTCCCACCTATCTGGAGAACGGCGTGTTTGAAGAGCCGGTGAAAAGCTCAGTTCCGTATGCCAGCGTCACTGGAGTATTCGATCACGAACGCTCGAATGGACTCTTCCTGGATGAAGAAAGATTGATTGTGCCTTTGGTATGGGTTTTATAGCTTGCTGTGCATGACATTTGGACTGATCACCGTGATACAATGGCAGGTAAACGAAGATAATACCCTTTCGCACATCGGTGTCTTTCATTTTGGTCGGCATAATTAAAACATAACGCCCCGTGTATGACCTACCTTACATAGTGTATCAAATCAGTGAAACGAATCTATTTTTTGGCGGCAAAGACTCTAATTGTTTCTCTGGAACCGCATGCCGAAGATCCATAGAACATGTACTAACCCACCAGATACGCATTCATCACCTTTTCATTGAACGGATTGTCTACGAACGCAACATCATTGAATGCTAGCTAAGCCCAGGTTAACATTGAAGAACCTGACAATCGTAGAGGCGGCCACACGAAGTTCGGTACGGCGTAGGTCAAAGGGCAATGAAAGCTCACGATGTCGCGAGCTATTGGAAGATCTAAATATATCCCTGCATACATCCCCAGAACATCATGCACGTTGCGCCTAAGCGGTGGACTGCTTTATCATTGAGGAAAATCCGTCACCGACACCGCAGTGGCACCTGGCGTTTGGCCAGGGTTATATTGTCGCTTTGAGTACTTGTGCCTACATCTACATCTACATCCGTGGTGGCCTTCAAGAACATCAGCTCAAGAAGCTCAACGGGCAGATACAACACACCAGGAATCCCAGGACGAACAAGATGTCCCGCAAAATCAGCAAGAAGCTCCAGCGTATGTGAGCAGTAAGTAAGTATTTGCAATGACAGAAAGCGAATCAAGATGTTGCTGGTGGCTGTGGCAGTGGCGTTGACCTGATCCTGCTGCCCACGAGGACGAGAACGACCTGTTGGATTTAGCTTAGTTCTGGGTTTGATTCCCGTGGGTTGATTTGGCGGTGGTTACGGGGTTTGTTTTGATGGCGGAAATGTCTTCTCGTGGTGTGTCAGCAAGGGAAAGGAAGGACGAAAAAAAGGAAGGGATGCGCACAAGTTGAGACCTTCAACAACAAATAGCCGATTGTCAACAAAACACTGCTGGAATCCGTTATGTCCTGACTATGAGGTTCCGTTTCCAGCGCGTGCGTGGAGATCGTGCAAGTCCAAGTCGTGTGGTGAGTAGACCCAGAAGAAACAGAGGCTGGTCATGACCCAAGATCAATGTGAGCCAAAGGACTGAAGATCCGACGAGGGAGGACTCACGGAATATCAAGAAAAAGAAAGAGGCCAGCGCTAGCCAGGATTGTAGCGCCCACGAGATCTAAAATCACGATCGACAGTCTGCGAGCTGGATACACAGGTCCAATGTCAGAGTGTTAAATTGCTGCATGATACGCCCCTACATTGCGAGGGGCGAGTGTCGCGAGTCTGCGGGGCGAATATGTCCTGGGTTCTGGGCTGGGCTGGGCTGGGAAGCAGCAAGGAGCAGTGAGCAGGGAATAGGTGCTCCTATGTGAGTTTGATACAGAGAAGTAGTAAAACAGAGAAACGGAGAAAGAGGTGGTGGGGATCCGAGCATCTAGAGAGTTCTGCTGAGGATATTGCACGCGGAGGCGGGCATGTATCACGTTGAGATGTCCTCTGTTCCCGTTTCCTGTTTTCTGTCCCCTGCTTCCCGTCCTCCATTGCTCGTCCTCCATCCCCTGTCCTCCATCCCCTGTTACCCGTCGCCTGGTCATGAATGTGTACCGCGAGTGGAGCGGTATATTCACCATAACGCATATAATGTAAATCAAAGAGAAGCTTAAGGATTCAATGAGTGGCGCGGGATTATGTCGTCCGTTGTAACTTATCGGGAGCTCGAGATGAGAGAGTGAGGGATGGGCACACTGCGTGGAAGTCAAGGACCCTGTCGTACGATGTCTCCGGATATGAATAAGAATACTTGAACAGCGGAGCCCGGACTGGGGGTGTACACATCAGATGAGGATTTAAAACCGTGAGTCGAGTCGAAGAGCAAGGCACGCTGATCTCCGATATCTGATTAGTCGAGGTTGAACTTAGGATAAAGCATACCACAACTACCATAGGGAATTCAAAGAGAATACCGCATAGATTACGAGAGGAACGTCCGCGTCATCATGCAGCAGTGATAGGCATCAGCGCAGGTACGTAAAGCGCTCTCGGCTACGGGATAACTTAAGCTTAGGGGCGACTCGGAGTTGAATAGTTAAGCCCAGGTTCGAGCTTGAGCTTGAGAATTGGGCATTCAAGTTGGGAGCTGGATATTGGGAGGATGTGATAAGCGTGCCCCAGGTGCGATTTTCTCACTTCCTCCCCATCCCATCTCATCCCATGTCTCCGCCAACAACAGCGAACCGCGTCGTTACCGCGATGCCTAGCTGTCTTTCGAAGCAGGTGCCATCGTTCGCCTTGGGCTTAGCAACAACAGCGACGATTTTGCAGTCCAGTCTGTCGGCCCCAGTGCGCATTCACGGTAGAGACAGAGGCAGAGGCATGGAGGGGTAGGTATATTCTGCGGGGCTGTGTACCCGTCTGAAGGAGATGGAATTAGGCCGATGATGACCCCTAACTGGTGCAGATACGTGTAAGTATGTGTATCAGTATCAGTATCGTTATTGTGGATCGCAGAAAGAAAGCGAGACAAAAAGCTACCAGCTTATCTTTTCTATCTTTATGACTGGACGGGGCGAATCGAACACGCAACGGTCCCCCATATAATCCAGATTTGAAGATTCGGTGCGCTAGTCCAGCATATATGTCATTGTGAATCGGGGGATCCATAACCCACGAGTCCATCTGTGCCATCAAAGAGTGAAGTAAGTGGACAGGTGGAAAAGCGATTTGGATCTGGAATAAGCTTGGAAGGCGGAGGGGTGGGTGTAGGACTGCGTACCCGTTTGGAGGGGTTTAGGTCGATGATGTACTGGTGTAGATATATTGTGGATTTCTCTGTCTATGACTATGACTGCACAGTGCGAATCGAACACGCAACGTTGCCCATACGATCGAAATTCAAGAATTCGAGATTCAAGAACGCAGTAAGTACGCTAGTGCGGCATATACGCACTGGGAAGCGGCGGATCCATGCTCGATATCCATGAGTCCATGAAGACTCCATCCCTGCACAGCGCCATTGCTTCTCACAAAGGTCTTTACACACATATTCAAGCCCTTATGATCGGCGCGAGTCGAACATGCCGCCTTTCTTTTATGTACGACGAACGGGGCTTAGGGGGAGCAAGCACAGCACGTACAACGTTAATGTGGCGAGTTGGGCTATTGGAGTGGTGGTGGTGGATGTTTAGAGTCCTGCGTCGTGACGAAAGAACTAACGGTTGATATGAAGATAGGCGTCCAGCATAGGTCGAGCGCGCGAGGGTGGT
>JAGGAR010024039.1:0-15352 GCA_017657315.1 Termitomyces sp. K1Ag
AGCTGATCTCAATAATGATTTAATGTTTTGGGGCCAAACATTGTCTTCAACTTTTGAATCTTTATAGCTTATTGACACCCTTAATATCATACAGTAGTAATTTCTTACGTAGTTCTAATGTCTTTAAAGCCTTTCCTTTTTTGACCTTCGGCAAGCCAGCTTTAAAGTGATCTTAAAGTCCCTTAAAGTCAGGGTCAGTTCACTTTAAATTGGCTTTGACTTTGCTTTCCGGCAACACTACCTGGGAGTCGAACCCAGCTTTCGCGCAGCACCGCTATATATGGACAATGACAGCGCGTGTACTAACCGATATACTAGCAAAGACGACGAAGTACTCTACATCCTCCCTATGATCAAGGTACTTTCAACGCTCGTTATGAGCGAAAAAAAACCCTGGAGTCGAATACTTAGTCCTAGTTTTCGCGCACACTTGCCATGATAACAGGCATGTGCTACGATATACTAGTCAAGAATATGAGATTAATTACACTTTAGCTAACCGCAGATCGGTAACAGTATTTGCAGATCCGAGGCAATCGTCACGGTTCCGGGTTACAGGTACTTTCCAAGGAATCCAAGCACTTCCTGCCAACTAGTAACTCATCCGTCTCCTTGTCTTGCTTGGACACATTCTTGACATGGCAGTAATTCGAAAGTCCGCTGGACTCTACCACAGATCAGAGTACTCCGAAAAGCACTGACGACGAGTCTCAAACTCTCCTATCGAACGCGACCTAACGCGACGCGCTCCTCGTGATCCACGTGACATGGTTATGCGACCTCGTGAGTCGTGACAGCTGCCCTTCTTTCCTCCTTCCTTAGTTAAACTTACTCCGTCCCATAGATGTCACTGTGCCCATTATAACAACGCGCTTGAGCATTCCGCAATTCTACATCTTGATTTCACGAGAATTTCACGAAAAAATTCCTTCATGGTATGTTGAACAGTCCGCCCAAAGTCCATCTGTTTCCACCGACCATCCATCCTTCTCTACATCAAGACAATCCAGGCCTGCCTAGTTAAAGGTGCGCGGTTCGGTGAAATAATCGCTTGAAGGTTCTAGAATCTCAACTGACTGGCAAAGGAAGTGGGTATACGTATATATTTCGTAAGATGACGTCTGTTATCCCAATCGATATAATCACTTGTGAATCGCTTTGACGTTCCTTCTGCGATCCGGTGGAGCATCTAGCATTATACGACGGTACCAACGTGGAATATGCCTACGGCCCTTGTCATCGGCGCATCTCGTGGTCTTGGACACGAGCTCACAAAGGTTCTCCATGCAGACGGCTATCGAACCTTTGGAACTACCCGTTCTAGCGACAACCACCTTCCACCTGGCGTAGAACGGATCAGTCCAATTGACATCTCCCAGGAAGATGCAGGAGCGAAGATCGCTGTGGCACTGGGGGAGACGAAGCTTGATTTGGTCATTGTGAATGCAGGTATCTTTAAAAAAGAGGTATGTCATTGAATATGCTAGGATATCGAGGTATCCCTGATGCTCTGTAAACGATTAGTCCTTCGGTGAACCGAATTTTGAAGATGAGGTTGAAATGTACAAGGTTGTTGCTATTGCACCTGTCTTCCTGGCCCATGACTTGTACGTACCACATGTCTGGGATAGTTGTTCAGATCTTGACGCGTTTACCCTCAGGTATTTCACCGGCCTTTTAGCATCCCCATCGAAATTCATCCTTATCACAACTGAGGGTGGCTCAATCAAGTTACGCACCAAGGAAGAAGGCGGTGGCAACTATGGCCACCACGGAAGCAAAGCCGCAGCAAACATGGTTGGGAAGCTACTTGCAAATGATTTCCACGACAAGGGGATTACAGTAGCCATGATACATGTAAGAACTCAATTCCACGATACTAATTACAACTGACTATTGTAATTCCTCAGCCCGGATTTATGAGAACAGAGATGACCAGGGGTGTTGGCTACGACAAATACTGGGAATCGGGCGGAGGTGAGCTGTCTCAATGACTCAGCGCAGGAGTTGGTCGTATCAATAATTTCGTCAGCTGTCGAGCCCGCTGTGGCGGCGCGGTCAACTGTCGATTTCATTTCAACTCTTACCCATGAGCAGACGGGAACTTTTTGGGCGCCGCGAGGTCCGAGGTATGTCGCAGCGTATTCCGTGATTAATTGACCGTCCTCAACAAAGTCTCTAGGGACATTGGCGAGGCTGAACGTGTTCTAGGGAGTAATTTGCCCACACCACTCGAGTTACCGTGGTGAGGTAATTGTGTTGATCATGTTTCTTGTTGAGTCTTTTCTATGCATCTTGGGATAAATCTAGTGAGGACCGTAAATAGCGGAATGGACAGAATTTTCATCACATAGATTGTTATAAGCCACCGTTGTGAAGGGAAATATCCTTCGCGTTTCGCCAGCGATTGAAGGAACAGCGTGAGCAATGTTTTGTATCACTTCACACTCCCACGTTCGTCCGACGTCATACATTTGAATGGATGAGCGTCGCGGCATCAATCTTGGCCTGAGGGGGCGTTTGAAATGCAAGGTGGATGGATTCTGCGTCCGGCTAAGGTTTTTGACGAGAAAATCTCCGAGTTCGAGGCTAAGCTCTGAGATATGCAAATGTGAGCGCAGCCAGGAACGTCGGAGGAGTCACAGCGAAAGCACGACTCGGAACTCCTGATACTTAATGGCACATTCGATATCCAAAATCTACTCATCACGATCTTTCCATAAAACCGAATCCTAGTATTAGAAAGCACTAGACGGTGATACAGTATTTATCGAGCAAATATACAAGACGTAGGCTAGTGATAACGCCAGATGATGAAAGTCCAAAAGCAAAAATCCAAGATCCAAAGAAATATATGTATCAACAATGAAATCCCAAAAGGAAAAGCAAGCCTGAAGCGTGTATAGTTCCATAACATGTAGGTCGGTCCATGTCAGATATAAACAGCCCAAATAAAGATGTTTAGTTCCCAGTCGACCTTCCAAAACCGGTGGGACTCAAAGCCCTTACGCCTTCATCACCCAAATCCCGTGCACCCCAGCTCCGCTCTACAATGTCGTCAACCGTCTTCATCGCCTGCACCGCCCTCCCATCCGCGCCGCGTGTGTAGGCGGTCGACGAAGACGAGCTCTTCGACGTCATCGGTGGCCTCGGAGGCCTCTTAGGAGACTTCACAAGTCTGCCACGATACATATCAGGTCGAGGGGAGTTGATACCCCCATCTCCATGACCAGGGAAAGGAAGCTGCGACTGTTTCGGGGAGCGCAGCTTCCTTGAGGTATCGGGCCGCTTAGCGTTGGTGGGCGTCGTCGAAGGGGAGATCAGAGCCCTCGGCGGACGATTAGGCGTGAAGCACAGACTGTTCTCTAAGAGGGGGCTGGTGATCTGAGGAGGGCTCTGTGGGAGAACATCGGCATGGGGACGAGCGGGAGCCGATGGGGAAGTAACGCCTTTCACGGGACTAGTACTGCGACTGGTATCGTGTCGCACCGGGACAGGAGTGTATCGATCTCTCGTACCGAACGCAGCAGGATCATCAGGTGGGACGGGGGTTGGACCACGGGACGAGAGAGGAGACTCCTCTACAATCCTGAAACCTTTGCCGGGCTTCCACTGCGTTTTGTCCCCCGCGGTGGTCGTGGAGACGAGAGATATAGTAGTAACCGCAGAATCGCCACGAGGGTTCGGGGGTCTACTGTTGTTGGAGGAAACGTGAGCATCCGCGCCGGTGAGCATCTGGTCGATGTCGCTAATGAGATGGTCCGAGTCCGTTCGTCTATGGCGCGATACCCTTCGCTCAACCGTTTTCCCAACCCCCGTACCCGTACTACGCACAGTACCTGCCGGTCTCAGGGAATTGATACGATTACCCTCCTTCTGCACCTCCGCCAGAATCCCGCGCTTGATACTCTTATGTCTCAGGCTCTCCCATGGAACATCCTCCCTTCTACCCTCGTCGTCCGTCTCCAGCGCATAGGTCGCATCCGAATACGCGGTCGTCGTAGAACGCGCGGATTTCGTCCTCCCAGCTCTTTGGACCGTCGGCGACGGCGGAAGAAGAAACGGGTCGTACTCGGTGTCCTCGCGCATCTCAGACTCTTTGCCAGCCTGCTTGAGATCGGGCCAGGAGAAGGCTACCACCTGCATTTCATGCAATTGCGGCGACTTTCCGCCCTCAAGGTCACTCGCAGCCGGGACGTAACGAGGACCACTAATGAGAGCATTGTCCTTAGTCTTGCGTCGCCGCGTAAGCCACTTGTATGTTAACCACGCTGCGAGGGCTCCCCATGATATGCCGAGAACCACGAATACCGGGGCCAGATAAAGGAGGTTGAACTTTCGCTGGGATTCTGCAGAACCCGCGAACTGACTTGCATTGGCTGAAGAGTTCGAAGGGGGCAACGCAGAGACGCTTGGCACTCGGGTGGATGGCGACGAGGTCGTTGATGTCCCGGCGGGCGGTGCAGTTATCACGATAGTTATCTCCACGATGGGTGAGATGGGTGAGTTCGAGGGCAGGGATGGTGCTGTGGGGGCAGGTGGGGGCGTATTGGCCGGGGCAGGCACGGACGAAACCACGACAAGGGGTGATGATGGGCTGGGGCTGATGGCGGACTGAGGAATCACGACTTGCCGGCGAGAGTTGATGTGCTGGATCCCGTGTGTCTTGACCTCGCTAGACGACGTGGCTAGAAATACACATGACCCCGCCAATATACACACGAACAGGGTCCTTGCTAACATCCCCTTTTACTATAACAACTGTTCAGGGGGAACAACGATGAATCCGACTCGACTCTCCACACAAAGGGCACTGAGATCGTGTACAGGTGAGTCGAAAGTGAGCCCGGCGGCGATGAAAGTCGAACGGCGAATAAGATGGGAAGAAGGAGAGTAAGAGGGGCCAGATACTCCTGATTTCCGGGTCTTGCGCCAGAAAGTGGTGGGGCGAACTGAAAGGAGACCTGAGACAAAGGCAGAATTACTTTATCGAAAAAAAACTCACGTAATGGTGGAGGCGGACGGATAAGTTCGCCTCCTCGCGTGGTCGGAATAGAGGGAAAAGCTGTGAGGCTCCTTGGAGGCTTCGCTCGCACAAAATCAAGAGGCGCAAGTTCGATCGGCTTTTCTTCCGCAGCATCATCCACAACTTCCTCTTCCTTTCGTATCCTTCTCTCCGGTGGGGCGCTCTGGGAGCGACTAGGCCGATGTCGTGAACGCGGCCGCGACTTCCACGTATGTGGTGGCGGAGAAAGCAATGTCGAGTCATACCTCCTGGGTGACCGGCTTCTTCTCGGTGATGAAGATGAGGAAGGTTGATCTTCGTTTCCAGGATTTCCGTCTTCACCATCTGGCTCTCTTTCTGTCTCCAACGTGACCATAATTGGGCGGCTGGCTGGTTGAGGCGTTCTCCCGAAGGTGAAACCTGGTTTCATCGCAGGATATAAAGGCAAAGGGGAAATTAAAACGGTGAGATCCGTCATGATTATGACCTGAAGATCTTTCCTGCTGCAAAAAAGTTTTCAACAATACAGTCTTCGGAAGGATTGAAGATCGTCGCGCCCAACGAGTCGCACAGAAAATCTTTGATCAGCAACGAGACAAAAAGCCACAGTCCAGAGAACTCAACGCAATTGAGTTGCGCCGAGGCCTTGCTGTGAGGTAAATCGTCAATCGTTGTGAGCTCATAGCAACTCGAGAGATGCACCGACACGTTTTTCAGCGGCTGGAGACTAGTACTGTATTGTAGAATCGTGTTGTTCTCTGCCGTATGGGATGTTAATTAATGGAAGTCAAAAGCTTCAAAGCGAGTGACGGAGTAAAGACGAAAGGGATGATTGATTATGCTTAAGGAGAGGAAGGAGAGGCAGGAAACAAGAAACCAACAAGATTCGGAGGCAGTTTTTTTCAATCACTGCCGTGCTTTGATCACTTTCTGAGTTATTGTATCGACTGACCGTGGGAAGACATCGGACATCCTTTGATCCATCAATTGTGTCTATTTTTGCAGAGGATCAATCAAGTTCACTGGCAATTTGTATGGACCCCGCGGTCAACAGCGATTTAATCTCGGCCGCCAACATTCAAAACTTCTGATGGGCTCCACATGACTCCCAGCCTCCGAGTCATTGAAGAGGTCGATTAAACAGGTGGATATCACAGATGCAAACGACGCGCTGGTAAGTAACTGCGACATAGACGTTGGGATACAGTTACCCATGAGGCCCGGGGGTGGCTTGTGAAGATAGCGCGAGAGCTTGATGCTGATCTTTTTTTCCGTAGTGAAATATAGATGACTTTGTGATAATTTCACCTTTTCAAGGCGGTCATATATGTAGTAGTACGGTACTTGCTTAATAACACCAATGGATACGCCTATATCTGACGGCAAGCCTGAAAAGTTTATGGATAAAAGCAAGGTAATACTCACGCGACTTGAGAAACGAGAGGATGATACTGGCTTCTGTCGGTCACCAGGGCCGTTTCGAAGGCTCAAACGTGACCTGTCAAAATGAGGAAGGTGAGTGAACTGGAAAAGGAGTCAGGGAGGGGTCAAGGCCAAGGTCACCACAGAGAAGAGTGTTCACGAAGCCACCGGCGGAGAGGGCGTCCCTGTCACCAAGGCGAGAAACTCCTCGGTGGACTTTTTATCAAAGGGATTGATCTGTGTGGGAGTAACAGCCTAGATCAAGCATCGATGCCTAGTTGATATCACATCTCGAAGGGTTTCGCCAACCAATCGTTCAAGCGTAATTAATCGACGCAGAAAAAGTGTAACCAGCAGTTTACGGTCAGAACCCTATTTCCGGCGTGGAAGAGTCACAAAAAGACTCCGCCGGACGCTCGACGAACGAAGTCGCCCGTGTTAGTGCTATCATGCGTCTATGCTGAACATCCATGCATGTCTTTTGCAGTATAAGTATCTTGTGAGAGTTTGAAGAACAGATCGAACGAATATTGACCGGTTCAGCTGCAGTCTTCAGGAATAGGCTACCATAATGAAATGGGAAATGCGCATACACACATCCTTTCATATCGGTCTTGGACTTGTGACAATAATCATAAGCCTGCAGGATAAAGATTGTGGTACAACACAATCCAACGAGTCGCGGCAACTATGCCCCGATCGTATTCTGGGTGGCAGTCAAGAGTCCTTCACGATTAACAGCAGTTATATTGAAGACATGAGTCAACGTTGTTTTGCTCGTCGAATGAACCTGTGCTTTACTGACATCAGGCCTGCCAATCAAGCGCTCAGCGTAAGAGTAGTCGATGCATATGGCGGGAGAACGATAAATTCATCAGTCAGATACGTTCCATGGTATCAATGTGCGACAGAGGATGCCAGAGCCCAGGATAGACTTACAAAGAATACACAAACAGAATATCAAAGGAATTAGAGTATCAAGTGAAGAACTTCGAGGAGAATTCGGAGCTTGAATCTGACTTTGATTACCACTTGTCCAGAACGGCAATGCGAACCATGAAGGAAAAATGCGATATCTGTTTGGAAACCTAGAGTCTGCTAATCGAAGGCAAGTATATCTCGCCCACTGTTCTCAGTTCATGGAGTTGTGATCTGCCTTTCTTTCCTACCGAATAAAAATTATTACTGACGTCCAAGCTCAGCGCTCAGAGGCTAAAAACTTGCTAGATTGTAAAAAGCCCCCTTCCCCAGCCGGGCCTTCGTACCACTGGTTCACGGGCTATAGCCAGGAAACACGATTGTATCAATGTATGAAAAGGTATGTCCACTCCCTTGATTCGGTACTTGTGTTATGTGTCATCTCCGAGATCTAGGGTGTCCAGAATCTAGACCTGTATGCCGGCCTTGTCTGCCCGTATCTTACCTTAGGCCTCCACTACATCGTGAGCTCAGGTCCCTCAGGAACCTCCTGCTGTCCAAAACTGTCGGTGGCCGCACTGAGCGCTGAGGAATTGCTGCGTAGTCAGGCTTCGCATCACTCGCCAGGCACCCGACGTCTTACGTATGGAGGTAGGGATATCAGATTCAGAATCTTTCCCCGCAGTTCTTGACAGCAATTGACACTGACAGAACCAAACTCCCACCCCAAATCTCTACTCTTTGCAACCCTTTGATGGTGTACAATGGCAGACGAAAATGTGGATATTGACACTTCGGATTCTGGCGTGTCCTCGGTACCAGCGCAAAGATTCGCGCCCACGCTTTCAGCAGAATTATTGCTCCCAGTTGTGCAACACCTTCAATACATGAAAGCGTTTATGCCTTCCTCAAAGTCGCTATGGATCGTCGCTATCACGAGTTCACTTCGGCATGACCGTTATGTTCAAGTTCGGTTTAACTGCTTCCACGCCTCCTACAATTCGCGAACACATTGCAACTACAATCTACCTGTCCACCCTTTATATCTGTCATTGGCGATCACCTTTTAATCGGACGAATCTTGATACTTAATGTTGACTATGTTTGATCGCTGCCTACTTCAGAATCTAATACTCACTATTCGGATCCTCTCTTGAGCTTCTTGATGTGTTACATGCCCTCATTTCAACGACTGTGTCTCTTCGTCTTAGTACTCAGAGGCTTGTCTGGCCATTGCCGTGATGAGGTAGATCTGGTACAATGCGTTTAGTTGCGGTTGATTGACCCCTACCCAAGTATAGCTTTTCTTTTCTACGATAGCACAAAGCGCTCACAGGCTTTTGGTGCCATCGACGTTTGGATTGTAACACCCTCAAAATTGGGACCAGGAATACAAATGCAATTGGTCTGTGATGCGAAATCTCTCAATATATCCACGCAATAACACGTTTAAATTTTACAGGACGAGGGCACGTGTTTCGTGAGGTCGACTTTTGAAGCCTGCTGTAAAAAGCTGGACTCACACTCATAAGTTCAGACTGGAACTATGAAGACGGCTCGTCTTGTCATATCAGCAAGTTGATTGGTTACAAGTCGATTTTAGACATTAACATTTGACTTAGGCTCTAAGTTCGACTATGTCGAGCTTCTGATCATCATACCCTAAAGACCCTAAGCCCTTCGGCGGTGGACACTAAAACCAACGGCCAATCCTTACTACCGATATCCAGATGTCTTACGACTTTAATACTCGACGAAGCCTATACTTAATGTCTGCTCCTTCCATGGACCACGGAGATTGTCTCAGGAATGCAACGACCATCATGCGCCCATCTACCCGAGAAGGACGTGGGGCGAATGCTTTTAATTAACAGTCGCGAATTTCTAATCGAATTGAGGAAGAACTCAGCTCATTGTGGTAAATAGACTGGGACGGCCGATGGACATGTCAAATTCTTCCACAAGGCCGGAATTAAGCCTCGTGGAGACATACTATCCGCCATCCGAATCCACTGGACTCCTTCCATTCATCTCTGGCGGCACGATGCGATTGCCTTTGCTCTGATATAGACTAGTACTGAACTATGCACGATGTCTATACCATACCTTGGACGATGAGACGAGAAACAAGTGACCTGAGGCAAATGGGCTCCATGTCCATCCGCTTGGGCAATTGATTACATATCACCAACGTCGCGTGTGTGTTCCAAAGGGTAACGTCAAGAGAAGCAAATATCCCCTCACCTGACCTTTGCCTTCGGCAGAAGTCTGCAGAAGTTCCTTCTTTTGGCTTGTGGGGGCTGTGATCAAATGACGATGTTTCTACTCTCGATCATGATCAGGCGAGGGACGACGCCCACTGGATTCAGATTGCCTTACCCGTCTTAGCGGTGGAGGTGGGTAAAAGAAGCTCTTAATTTGGGCCAGCGTGATGCGAAGCGCGCTCGAAAAAGCTGCCTCATTTAGACTTCGTAACAACGTGGTGTTGGAGACGGATTTGGTACCCATAAGGAACAAGTGTCGTGGGACCTTTCAGAGAATAAGAACACTTCACTTATTAGCAACAAGGGCACTGATAAGGAGCAAAGGAGCTTGTGAGGTATGGTAGTAATAGTGCAAACGACAAGCCTCATTGCAGGGAACATTGCACTGACTGCACGAGGCGCGCAGGGTGGTCGAGCATCGTGTCGAGTCTCGACTAAGAAATTATTTCCTCGGATGACAGCATAGGCCCGACATGGCCTCGACGTGGATGCAAACAAGACGATGAAAGGTAAATAAAGGGATAAGCATATGTCCGTATGGATGGACTAATTGAGAAGAATGAGCAAACAATGTCAGGGCGTAGGGGAAATTTGTTTGACATTCGTGTCATTTCTTATCGTACAAACAACACGTAGTAAGTACCCTAAAAGAATATGATACAATGAGAATAACTTGTTATTTTTGGTGTTTGGCCGCCAGTCGGAATATCCAAGAGTTCTTCGACTCGAATCAGCCATATAATTGAATCAATAAGGCTAGTATTAAGAACAAACGCGAGAGCGAGAATAGAAGCTCACTGAGGATGGGAATGATGGGTTGAAGGGGTAGCGCGGGAGTGGAAGTGGTGCTGGTGGAACGAATAGACAGGTAAATGAAGACGAGGATAACTTATAATTACACGATACGAAATAGTGGGGAAGGGTAGAATGAGAGACCGAGGTTAAAGGGCTGCCGATATAACGGGGGGCCGGTATGAGCGGAGGATATACGGCTTTACATGCCATATTCGGGAAGCGATGCCATGAAAGCCGAGAAATCATGATCTTGACTAGCCATGTGGATGTGGGAGCAAGTAGTGTACGTCAGATCAGGTTCAAATGCGCCCACGATCTGGGAATCGCATCCGTTCGAGTAGGTCGGGAAGTGATGGGTGAGTGACTTTGCCAACGAGTCTTCGAAAGACTGCAGGGTGTAGGGATCGTATGCATCTGGAGTGGGACTGCTCATGAAGGAAGGAGTACCAGGCATACTGGCATCTGAGAGCGGCGAAGGGCAATTCCAGTCTTCGAGGCCGCAGAAGGACGTATCGATGGAGAGGTGAGAGCTATTGCTATAGGCAGTATCAAATAGCAGGTCGCCACAAGGGCTCGAGGGCTGGGATAAGGGATCGCACGTCTGGAAGCTAGACGCTGGTGACGGTTGATTGTCAAAAGAGAATGTGTTGAATTCCTGAAAAAGAATTATGAGCAAAAGTCAACAAGCAAGGTTTGAGAACGTACGAAGGAGGGTGAGATCGGGGTGACTGGGTACGGGTCGAATGTCGACATGAAGGTCTCAGCCGGCTGAGATTCTGTATCCATCTCCGGGAGGGAAACCGAGCTGGCGTTGGAGACGACGGGAGTTGCAGGCTGAGTACTCGCCGATCTGGACTTGTGTCGCCTCAAGTCATCTGCGCCACCGGGGGCAGGCATCGAGGACGACCGGCGGTACATGCGAGCAGTGAGTGGCGCTTCAAAACGTGTCACCACCTCAGGTATATGGTTTTTGTCGAACTCCTGTATAGCCGCGTCAAGTTCCTGACCTTTTTTCCCCTCTACCAGTAGCTCTGCTATCTTGGCGCAGCGTTTGTGATCCTTTGGCTCGACCTCTCTCACCTTCCGTTTCTCAGCGCCACCTTTATGTCGCGACTGATTAGGTCGGAAGGCATACTGAGGGAACTTGCGCTTGTGCTCATCAAGCGCTTCCTTGGCCTTGGCATGCCACAAGAGCCGCTCGTCGCTAGGGAGGTTCTTCCAGGTGAGACCGATAATCTTCGAAAGCGTACTGTGGTTGGTCTCGACCTCAGTGGAGACATGTTGGCTCTTGATGAACGACGAGCGGAAAAGAATGAAGGCATTCGGCGGGCGGGGTATATGATCCTCCGGTTTCTTCTTGCTATGCGCAGGCTTCCGGGGAGAGGGAATATCGTGCATCGGGGGAAAGAGAAGGTAGTCAGGGCGATCGACAAGCGGAGGCGGTCCATCCTCAAAAAGCATAGGCGAGGATATGTTTGAGCTGAATGAAGCAGGGCCGTCCGCTTCTACTTTCGTAGGTTCAACTGGAATCGTCCATACAAGTTGAGGGACTGTAGGGACGATTAAGATCTCCCACTGGGACAAAAATAGTGTGAGATCTTACCATCTGCTCCGCGCTTAGCGCCTTTTGATCTTTCTGCGGGCATCTCGAGACAAAGAGGAGCGGGGAGGGCGGGGCGGAGGACGTCGGGTACGGACCCACAGAAATATGGGGGGACTCGGGGGAGGGCCAAAGTGAGGTATCGCGTAAAGGCGTGGCTGCCTCGAGGCAGGATGGTACTTTATACCCATCCCATGCTACCAATAAGGTCGCATCTCCGCAGAATTTGTTCTTACTTACTATTCTAGGATAGATAGATCTCAGGTCCGGCAATCCGGCGAATCTGGAAGCACTGATCGACTCAAGGTCGCCCATCGCACTTTCGCCGACAACGACGCCTACAGCATGGCGGAAGCGAGAGGTGTGACCCAGGCAAGGAGATTCCCCAGAATCTATGCAGGGGACTGCAGTGGACTACATTCTTGCATTTGGTTGATACCGGTACACCATATCTATTTGATTCCGTGTAATCAGATGAAGTGCGAGGGAAATTGAATCATAACCGGTGGCAAAATCTCTCAGAATCTCTAGGTCGAATCCCGTGACGGAAGCAAAAAACGTGGGGATATATTATTTGTGAATATTGACTCTTATTTTTCGACCCTTGATTTCATTTCCGCGACGTGTGACCATGCCGTCACTGGCAAACCTCACCAAACGAGCCTTGCTCCGGTTCGAACGACTTTGGCCTACACATAGCTCTCATGACCCCCAGCTACCAGCTTCCTGATCTTCTAAGTCTTTGTCAAGCTTTCGAGCTTCGTACCAATGCCTTTTGTCGTCCTGCCACTGTTACTTCAGAATCATGGCTCCTTTCATTGAAAACTGCCGAATTGAATGATCTTCTCACAACAACCGAGCGCAATCGTCTTCATTCAGCAAAATTTGGTCTTTTCGCCGCTTTATGCATTCCGGGGTGTGGTCAACCACAGTTGACGTTTTTCGCCAATTTTATTAGCATGTTGAGCATCGCCGATGGCCGCATCAAAGCTGCTCAAGCCAAGGAGAGTTCTGGCTGGTTAAGCGACATAGAAGGCATCGATGATGGTGTCATGATATTCGAAAAGCATGAATTACTCCGATAGTCTGTTTCTTCATGGTAGCTCGACTGTGCCCTTGCTTATTTGCGTCTAGCCTTTTACCGGAAATGAAGCGCCTCGTTGCAAAGGCAGCGACCACATGGACAGCACGTTTCACGCATGCAGTACATTCTTATCATTCTTCCCAGCTCCAGTTACTTTCTAGTCATATGCACGACGTAATACCTGACCTTGAAACGTATCTCCCTCTAAGAAACGATCTTTCTGGGCTTCACCTGCTCTTAGACCTCATTGAGCTAACCGAAAATTTCAATATACCATCGATGGATGAGGTTCTGCATCAGAAATTTACGCATCTGAAGTATCTGGCAATTAGCATCATCTGTTGTTCTCTGGTAGCTATAGTTCCGCCGAATATCTCGACGGTCGAGATTTAATGACGTCGATCGTCCAGGATGTCGTCGCCTACAATAACGATCAGGTTCAGGGCAACCACCACAATCTCATCACAGTCCTAATGACTCATAAACATCTCTCCCTCCAAGGCGCTGTAAACCTGGCGGGATCAATGATCAAAGAAATGTTTGCCTCTTTTGCCGAGACCGAAAAATCTTTGTTTGGTCTACCGAGGTCGTCGCAGAATAATAAATCTGGTACAAGTACTTTGTATTCCCCTCGGTCTTGGTTCACCTCGTGGCGCTCGATTACACCCTCTGAATCGCTCGTACCGAATTCGGAAGAAGGCGGCGATCTCGCCCACCTAGGTGATATCCCATCTTATGTTCAAACTTTGAAGGACTGTATCGGGGGTACCATAAACTGGGCTTATGAAACAGAACTTTACTTCGGAAGGAAAGGTGAAGAGATCAGGACATTTGGATGGGTTTTCCTAAATTCAGCGGCTGACAGCCAGGAGTAGGTGTAGGTTCATTTCGGGTATGTTAGAAATCCATATGCATCTCATAGAGGCTGATTTATTAGTCTTAAGATTCTTTCACACCTAAATAGAACTTTGTTTAGGACATACCGCCATTAATCCTTGTTCTAGTGTAGTGTATCAAACTCACAAAACTCCGCCGATGTCATCAGCTCCATTTCCACTGGCGGCCCGCACTCCTAGTACAACGTCATCTCAGTCGATACGAGCGCTAGTCGATCACTAACCCCCCGACCCTTGTCGTGATGTTCCTTGTCGTGATGTTATGCATGTCTTTGACATGATCCACTGTGGCGCACGATCACATTTATGCCTCTCTCCGAGCCTCGCTGCACTCTTTTCTTGCCACCAAAATATTTTCGCTCGTTGGTTGCTCTATGAGTCTACTTAATCGGTCAATGGTAACTCCTATCACAACGCCACCATTAATAATATGGTTGTCCTTGTATTTTGTACTTGGTAGCATGGCAGGGACACGAGCCGCTACACGTTTGAATTGTGATTACTTTTAGGCTTCTAACTTCGTGCAGCATGTTGCCCTCGCACGTTGACTGCAGGCTGGCTCTGAACTCGAACGTCTCTGTTCATTTGATTTCCCTCAATAGCATGTGGAGCCATCACCGTGACTGTCGGGTCATTCTCTTCGGACGCCTTTTGTTTTCACCGTCGGCCGCTTCTCTCGCCGGTGACTTACCTTTCAGAAATACAATAAATGGGACTTGAACAAGAATACTAAACTGTGGTTAATTCGTACATCATGGGTCTTATCTCTAAGCACGCATATAAAAGCCACACGATCAGGGTAATTTTCGCTTGTGCGATTGTACACGATTCCACGATCCTGGGCGATAGCTGAGAAACCTCACGGATCCGGGCCTGGCGAGGCCTATGGTATGGATATATATGTCCATGTGATGATGATCGCTTAGTTACGCACATAGATTTATTGATTGCCGTCATACAAGAATTAATAATTCCTCGACTACAACACTTGCCTTATCAGAACAAAGATAAGGGGATGCGTGCACCGTATGTACGACGTTTGTTGCTGTGTATCGCACATCATCAGACGTCATCACGAACTGATCTATGATGAATCCTGAGGTGAAGATCCTAATTATCCTATACATAACGTCGATGGCGGCTCTTGACAGTCTCATATGCATAGCGAGTTAGTGTCAGGTTAATCTTTCCTAATTTTCTGGATTCCGCGACGTGAAATCTTGAAAACTACGAGTCACTCGGCTCTATGCCAGAACTTCCCAGAAGTATCTCAGGATTGAGGACTTACATGTCGACTCTAGAAATCACGTCGTAAATGAATAAGTAAGTAATTCAATCCATAGCAGTCCTGAGACCTGAGATTCTAAC
>JAGGAR010024039.1:15588-37876 GCA_017657315.1 Termitomyces sp. K1Ag
ACTTCAATGTGGTGCAACTACTACGTCATTAGTACTGAGTAACTTTTCCTTTTGCCTTGAAGTTGTGCGAGACAACTGGAGGAAGAAATGATATTGCAAATTGTACGCTGCGAATTATTTGAGCGATAAAACAATGAAGTCAAAGCCGCACTTACTGGCATGAGATGGGATGAGATGATGTAGGATTATTAGGAGTACTTGCATGCCAGGCACTACCCCTCTCCTATTTACGATCGATACACGTTTGATGCACGTGGCAATTTTTTAGGACTTTAGTTACCGGCGCTGAACGCAAGTTAGCTTACCCGGTAACCCAAGCTCGCCTCAGCCCAGCTCTCTAATTTCAAAATTTTAAAACGCCAATCATGCTGCAATGACCATCAGAAGCTATCGTAGCCGTGCAGATTCATGACACGTGAAGGCGCGCTTTCCGGGGAGCCCAGCTCCATGGGTTCAATTTTTTTTTTGCCTAGTCCTGGATATCGAATTGATTTTCCACATACGACATGCACGTACTGGATCAAATTTCGTCAGACAAACTCTGGATCCATGAGGGTTATGCACGCTTCCATGCATAGCAATAGGTCACGTTCAAAGAGATCACTACTGGAACGACATTGACAATGATCTGTCATCCGAAGCCTCCTATGGCACAGCCTTATATATTCGGTTTTCTACACCCTTTCGAGCACACTTCCTATGGCCAACTCTGGAGATCTTGCTGTTATACTGTCGTCTGTATCCGCTCGTTGCAGCCAGCCTCCACCAGAGATATGGACACTTGTTGCACGCTATTTGGAAGACGACGAGATTGAGGCACTCATTACTCTCAATCAGGCATTCTACGAGTTGGCAATGGACATTCGATGTCGTACTTTCAAATTGTTGGAGTCAAATGCATTTCGATACCTGAAGAAGATTGAAAAACTGCAGTAAGCCAAGAACGCAATCCGTTCGATTCCATCCTGATTGGCATGACCTGAAGCGCATCGCCCCATATGACGTGTCGAGTAAAAAACTTGACTCTTTGGCCGGATGCGACTTGGAACTTCATTAATTACTCCGCAATGGATCGAACCCCAGAACCAACTCCAAAACGATCGTCATTGATCTTTCCAGTAAAGCTAGGATTCGAGAATCTGTATCGATCTTCGAGAGACATTTCCACTCCGTCCGGGAGAGTGCTGCCCTGGTCTATGCTTGCGTCTCCTGATAAGAGAGAGGCCGTCGTCGTCGGCGCGGCATCTACCCTTACTAGTGTGACGAGCCTGACAGTCCACTGGGTGTCTACGAAAAATCCTCCATGCTGTCCTTTCCTCTCAAAGCTTTTGCCCGTAGTCGGAAATAACTTGCGCGTCCTTTCCCTCCATATACCTCTGACCGTCCTTGACCAATATCTTCCGCCTCCGACATATTTCCTTCGCATTGAGAATCTCTTTATCAGGTTTTCCGTGGATCGAGGAAGTTATAGCTACAGCAGCATTGAGCGAAGCAATATGAGTCCTCTGGCGCCTTTCATCAACGCATTCTCCGGGACGTTGACTTCTCTCTCTATTGAAACATATGGTCACCTCGATTTCACATTATTCATTGAAGCCCTACATGACTTCCCTCGTCTCAAGAAACTCTCTCTTGCCATACCTTTTGACATCTTTCACATGTCAAATCCTTCTGGGTTCAATCGACTCCTAGTCAAACATCCCTTCTTACAGGAATTGACGCTCAGAAGCAGGTACTGCTGTACAGTGCACTCACGGATCGTATTCAATAGCATTGCCAATGGCTATAGACGTTGTTTCCAGAATGTAACTTTCGATGACCTGCACATGCTCCATCTTGGCTTTGGTCACCCTTTTACCATTATCCCAGAACATCTGGAATCCTTCAAACCATTATCAACGAATGCAAAGTCCCTCATCATTGTCGACAGAGTCTTGTCATACACAGATGTCACTTTCATACTGAGCGCTCTGCAAAGCACTGCCCTCAAGGTCCTGTCATTGTATGTGGAAGTCCTCAGTCCAGAACTTCTTGACTTGCTTTCCCGGATGTGCCCTGATCTAAAACGACTCAAGTTGGACGCTGGAAAGACCAGCCTGGTCCAAAATTATTCAAATTCCTCTCATAACACCGACTCACAGGTATGTCGCGATCCGAATTGAGACCGAAAACTGTCGCTTATTCTTCTCAGCTTGGGTTTCGTGAAACGATGGTCGAACGTCGGACATCGCGTCAAGTCGTGTCCGTTTTCGACTCTTGGAAGTTGGAGGCGATAGAGGTATGGATGTGGGAGTATGGAAAGGGTCGAGTGCTGCAATGGGATCTCATGAATTCCATTGCTCAGAGTATTCCCTCCGTCAAGAACTTCGTTGACCAAGGCCGTAGGGATTATGATACTGCACAAGCACAGTGACCCGTTCCAAACTTATATAATCGAGGATATTTCTTCGACGCTGACCCGCTATACCCGACGCTCCAAGGTGTCGTCACTACGAGTACGTTTGGAATTGTAATGTGAAGTGTTCTCTCAGATAACATGAAATACTGTTCCGTACTGATAATATGTACGGAAGAACTTCAAGTTAACATTTAAGCAGAACGTTAACGTCGGACCAGGGATCAAACATTTTAAGATTCCAGCGTCTCATTAGAACTGACTCCACCATGCAGGTCCCCGTTTCATCGAGTGCAGGGAACCACTTCCCAGGCGTCGACTCACGCAATCCTGGGTCAGGCTGGAATTGAGGACTCACTACCTTTTGCAAAATTACACAACGCGGGCGGGTAAATACCTCCTTTGTGCAGAGTCCTGCTAGTGTTTGGTCTAGAATTCAAGTCACGCCCGCCATCGCTGAACGTCCACAACTCCAATTCCAACTTTGGCCTTCGATACTCGTCAGAAGCGAGAATATCCAAGGCGATTTCTTCAAAGGTGTTACCGCGCGACATGACATGGCGCATCAAGACGTCAATCAGCCACCATGAGACACACAATGTAATTTGGAACCTGAAACGTGGAAGCACTGCATGGCAGGGAGATCGATTCGTTCGGTTTTGGCAGGCAGAGGAGAGAGGAGATAAAGAATCAGGGCTGGGTACGGTCCAAGGAAAGAAGGATAGTACTTGTTCAGGACTGATTCTCGAATTTCGGAAATCGTGGCGTGGCTTACCGTCATATCGGCTGGCATCCCAGAACAAGGATTCCAGAGCCTTTGAGGCCCAAAGCATCCAATGAATGAGAGGTAGGCGTATTTGGTAGGAGAATGGGATTTTCTTCGAACTTGATCGCGAAGTCGCCGAAGTGATCTTCTGCATAATAGTCTGATCCGGCAGCTGGAGTTTGGAGAATCCCAGGAAAGAACTCGAAGTGTAGGCGATGCCAATATTACGTCCATCGGAATGGCATGTGCAATTGATGTATCTATCATGAGGAGAGAGACTGGGTGAGAGCGAGGTCCTTGTAAGTTGTAACGCCATCGAGAGATGAAGGACCTAATCCAAAACCCAATGTCTGGGGACTATGCAGAGGAACAGTGCGGTAGGTATGCATCATCGCCCATCTGTCGATATATTGACAGCATTCGAAGGCATCCAAATTTTCGGGTTGTAGACAATGTTGTAGAGACGCTGACAGCTTGTTCCGTAGGTCCCGTTCTCCGTCCTCTTCTCATCACCAGCGCAGATAATGATGGCATTGAACAATCATCGACGGCTCAACGTCAAAAAACAACTATGACACTGTTGCGCACTCTTCGAGAGTTGTGCGGTCCAACGTAGATACTTGAGAATCTCGTCAATATCTTCGGGAAATCCATCAAGTTGATCAGCGCTCAGCTTGAACGTTGATACGGAAGAAGTAGTATCCTTGAACAATAAATCGCTGCTCGCGAAAGGCAAGAAAGTTTAGCCCAAGGAGATTTTGACACAATGTGGAGATGTGCCAGCTGTGCCAGTGGTTGATCGATGGATTGAATCTTGATCCATCCCACTGGCAACTAACGAAGAACCCACGGCGGCGCGAGCTGAGCCCTAATTTGAAAGCCCCACCTTTGAGATATCCTGTTTCAACGAGTTCAGGGAACCAACTACCGGTGTTCATTTGCCTACGGGATGGACTCACCAATCGACTCGGCATTGTTCCAAAAGTATTATGGAGCGGAGGAAAGACGTACCGTCACGTCTTTTCAGTAGCGAGAATATTATCTTACTATGTCTGAAATTCCCTTTGGACCGTTAAACGGCGACCACCCAGTGATTAACCTCGATGGCATCGTACAAGCATAGAATCCGCGCAAGTTGCTGACGACAACCTCGGCACGTTCAGAGTGAGGCTGCTTTTTGATGTGCTCTTGTGGAAGAGTCATCGCCGACTTGAAGTAAAAAATGATGATAATCTTGACTCTGAGGACTGCTCGTTAGTCAAACAAAATGATTATGATGGAAATCCCAAAGGCCCTACCAGGGATCGAACCTGGGTTTCGAGAAATCATTAGCGATTGTATATCAGAATCTCGAGTGATAACCACTACACTATAGAGCCATATGATAGACAATCGCTACGTATTACAGAGCTCTAGCGCTACCTCCCATCATCTCATGACCCGGCGCGCCTCGCCGTGCCGTTCATGGATGAGTTCGACGGCACGGGCAATGTCTTATACACTTCCGACGTCGATCTCTAATGCCACCGAAGCAAGTTTTCGATTTACCTTCTCACCGCCATGCGTATCACTCCATTCCTGCGCCAGAATGCCCAGTCCATCTCTGCTGCGCTCCGCGAGCGCGTTCGCCGACCTGCCCTGTTGAACAAGCTTGCAGAACCCGCAGATCTTGTGCCTCTATTCAAGGTATGTTTTTCCCGCTTTAGACACCTTCGGATGCTCATGATGATTTTCTTTTGTAGAACGATGATTATGTTCGTTGATGGTTTTGTTGCTCAATCATAGTTCGCACAGTGACTAACTTCTCATGCCCATAGATTGGCTGGTCAGGTTTCACTGGGGTCGGGTATCCCAAGTCAGTGCCTACGGTGCGTTCCGGAACAGACTCATGAGCAATCGTATTCATCCATCTGCAGGCTATAGCAGATTATATCGAGGCAAACAACTTGCAAGCAAACCCTGACACCAAAAAGAAGTTCAATCTCTTCGTCGGGGCGTCCGTTGGTCCCGAAGTCGAGGACCGCTGGGCACGTTTGGACATGTACGTTCATCGCCTTCATCCGGGTCCTCATAAATCATAACCTACGCTCTCAGGATCGCACGCCGTTACCCTCATCAGGTCGGCAAGGACATCGCGAAAGGTATCAACGCAGGCCGCATCGAGTTTGCGGACAAACACCTATCCAGTTCGTATCTACCTATTTGGCATCTTGAGCTAATTTTGACATTTAACCCGCGTGCAGTGTTCCCACAAGACCTGACATATGGCTACTACAGTCTTCGCAAGAACCACGGAGACCCTCGTAAACCTCTAGACTGGGCCATTGTTGAGGCCACGTGCATCACAGAGGACGGCAAGATTGTTCCGGGCGCTTCGGTCGGCGCAACACCGGAGATTCTCCAAAGCGCCGAGAAAATCATCGTTGAAGTTAACACCCTCATTCCAAACTTGGAAGGGTTGCATGATATCAATCAGTCTTTCGTCCCTCCCTACCGTCAGCCCTACGTGCGTCTTTTTTTTTTCTCCATTTCTTCTTTTCTTTATGTCGTTCTGATCTTCGACCGTGGAGACAGTTGATCAAACATGTCAAAGACCGCATTGGAGAGCCCGCCATCTCCATTGACACAGATCGTATCGTCGCGATTCTCGAATCCAGACAGCCCGACAACACAGGACCCAATGCACCCGAGGTACGTACGCGTAGTTGTGTAGAACTATTATCCACCTGACTCATGAGGTACATAGAACGACGAATCTCGTGCCATCGCTGGGCATCTCATTGAGTTCCTTTCGGAGGAAGTTGCTGCTGATCGTCTCCCGAAGAATCTCCTCCCCCTTCAGTCCGGTATTGGCAACGTTGCGAACTCGATCATCGGCGGTCTTGCAGATGGTCCGTTCGAGCAGGTCCAAGTATGGACTGAGGTGTTGCAAGGCGAGATAGACATTTTTTGTGGTCGTCAATGGAGGGCTGATAAGGGATATAGACACCTTCATACGGTTCTTCGACTCTGGAAAGCTGTCGTTCGCGACTGCGACCAGCATCAAGTTCTCTCCCGAAGGGTGCGTATATACTCCAATTCCCTCCTTGTCCATACTCACACCTGCATCGCATCCTCAGCTTCGACCACTTCTACACCAGTAAGTCCCCCTCCATCATACACTCGTGCCTGGCTAGAAACCTACCATCCCAGACTGGGCAAACTACAAAAATCGCCTCCTCCTACGCTCCCAACAAGTCGCCAACTCACCCGAGATCATCCGTCGGCTGGGTATCATCGCGATGAACACCCCTCTCGAAGTCGATATCGTACGTCTGTCTCCTCCCTTCCTCTTCCTCTTCCCCTTTTCCTTCCCCATCACTCACCTCCACGCAGTACGCCCACGCAAACTCGACCAACGCCCTCGGATCAAGGATGCTCAACGGTCTCGGCGGCTCAGCTGACTTCTTGAGGAACGCCAAGCTCTCGATTATGCATACGCCTTCCAGGTCCGTCCCCGCCCCTTCCTTTCCCTCCCTTTACCCTTCATGAATATTCTAACCATCACCCCTTGACCAGCCGTCCCACCAAGACAGACCCCACAGGCATTTCGTGTATCGTCCCCTTCGCGTCGCACATTGACCAGACCGGTACGTCGCCCGCCCTTCCCCTTCCCCGTGTTCTGATGTCGGAACTCACGATCCGCGCATGTAGAACACGATCTCGACATTATCGTGACTGAACAAGGTCTTGCTGATCTCCGCGGTCTCTCCCCGCGCGAGCGTGCCCCAATTATCATTGAAAAATGCGCACACCCGGATTATAAGGACTCGCTGCGCGAGGTGCGTCTTTCTTTCGTCGCGTATATGCTTTGGTAGTTCTGATTGGTAATGTGCTTGTGTAGTACTACGACCGTGCGCTGCACGAGTGTATGAAAAGCGGTTCGGGACATGAGCCGCACATGTTAAGGAACGCGTTCAAGGTGCGTTTTTCACCCCATTCATCTGTATGAGGTCTCTGACGCCTTGTTATAGTTCCACACCAACCTTATGGAGCATGGAACAATGAAGATTAAGAAGTGGGATTGAGAAGTAAATGCATGTATGTATGGAATATCCAAGATTGAATATGTAGAATAAATACATCAACTTGTATCACTATCAAGTTACAGCTGTTTTGACAATAGCTGTAAGATTGTAAGTAATCATGCTGTTTCTTTGCATATGGTGTGAGCACAGCTTGGGTTCGAGATAACAGCCATTGATAACATGAATAGAAATCGGTGTTTGTACGTACGTATTCTGAGAACAAAGTTCACCTCCGTAACCGATATAGTGATGATTATTTAGGGTTCATCGATTCCAAAACGGCTGGCAGTGGCCATGGAAAAAACATTACCGTTCGTTCTAGCCAAGTTTCCAAGACCGACTCGTGGCAATGCGTGCAGTGTTGGTGCAGTGCCAGTGCAGTCTGAGCTATTGCACCTATCCTTCCAGATCGTAGTAATTTTGGGCACAGCCTGCGGTCATTGAGAAGCTTCTTTATGTAAAAGAAGATCGATAAGGCTGAATCCTGCAAATAGAAATCACATCGGGCGCGTAACGCTGATCGCAGTTGATATGTATGATGATAGTCGATCTGTTTAAGTTTATCGCAGGCTTTATAAACCCAAACCGCAGCAAATGCACGCCTTCATACCTACTACCAACCTTGCCCTTTACCTGCGACATGAGCACCAGAGGACAACGAGGTGGCAGATCTCGGAGCAACGACTCGGGTGGCCGCGGCAGGCCAGGAGGACCTCCAGGGAGGGGCGGTAGAGGCTACACTCCCCAGAGCTCGGATGGCTATGGGGGTGGACGCGCTAGCCCATCCTTTCGTGGCGGTCCTGCTGGCAGAAGCGATTCCCGAGGCCGTGGAGGTCACCCAGGTCGCGGTGGCCGTGGCGGCGGCGGCGGTCCAGTAATCTACGCCGAAAGCTCTCCTGCTAATATACCTCCTCGTCTTGATGATGCCAGTCATGCTTCGCTTGTTAAGGCGTTCAAGTCCTTGAAAGTCATCCCGGATCGGCCTCTGCGTCCTGGATATGGAACGCTAGGCACTTCCATCACGTTGAGGGCTAACTTCTTCCCCGTGAAGCTTCCTAAGGGTCCTATCTATGACTATGTTGTAGAGATCAGCCCGAAGACAGATATTAATCGCATTAAAGCACGTATCTTTGAGCTCGTGGAGCAGAATCCTGCTTGTGCCCCGCACCTTCCGTACATAGCTCATGATCGCAGCCAGCGATTGGTCTCTGCGAAGAAGCTACCTCAGCCGATGGTTATACAGGTTCCTTTCTTCGAATTTCCTGACACATCGCCGAAATCAGACGCAAAAGTTTACATCGTCAGCATCAAATTCGAACGAGAGCTCAGACCGGCTCAATTGATAGAGTATGGTCGTCAACTTGTATCTTATCCGCCTAATTAACGTCCTTTGCCAGTTTCATGAGTGGAAAGGCGGAATCTCGAGACTATGATCCGCTTCCCTTGGTATCTGCCCTCAATCTCGTTCTTCAACAATACGCTAGTCGCAACGGCGTTCGGGTAGGCAAGAACCGATACTTTTTCCCAGCATCAAGCCAGAAATTGAGTCTTGGGCCTGGTGTGGAGGCATTCCAAGGATTCTATACATCGGTGCGGACCTCGTACAAACAGCTTCTTGTAAACGTGTATGCATATCCGTGTGTACTTGTCTGAGCTCTCTAATTCGTTTCTTCCCAGAAATGTCTGCACGACAGCATTCATCGTCCCAGGGAACCTCGCCGATGCTTTGCTGAGCTTCTCGCGTGGCTCCCATGGCGCTATGCCCACCTTACCGAAATCTTTTGGCAAGATGAAAGTCCGGACGCGGCACCTAGGGCGCACGAGGCCGATCAAAAGAATTGGAACAACATCGGCTCGAAACACTAAATTCGATTGCGCTGAACTGGGAGGTGTCGTGAGTGTCGAAAAGTACTTTGAAAAGAGTAGGTCTGCGCCTTCATCTGGTACAGCGTTCTGATCTTGCCAACAGAATACGGTATCAAACTCCAACACCCCACCGATCTTCCCGTCGTCGACCTTGGAAGCCAAAAGAAAGACATTTGGGTCCCCGCTGAACTTTGCGACATCATACCTGGCCAACCCTATGGAAAGTTGAACGACAGGGAGACTGCACAAATGATTCGCTATGCATGCAATCCTCCAAGATCTAACGCCGAGGCCATCGTGAACCAAGGCTTTCCTAAACTCGGCCTTCCCGATCCTGGGGAAATGCCTATTGACGGGTTCGGTATCAGCATCGATATTGAAATGGCTGTCATCCCTGCTCGCGAACTTGCCCCGCCACGCCTGTCCTATAAGGCTGGAAAGCCTCCCAACGTCAACAACGGGAGCTGGAACATCCTGGACGTTAAGTTTCATCGAGGAGCACAGGTTTCGAGTTGGTGGGTTGTGGTTGTGCGAGATGGTGCGAATATGATCTCTGGCCCTGAGGATCCCAGGTTGGCGGCATTGGTACAGGGATTTTCGGCGAAATTGGGGCGGAGTGGGATGGTCATACCGCAGGGTCGTCCACGCTTGATCCCTATTAGTCTACCTCCCGAAAGAAGCGACCCGAATCGTGTCAAAGCTATCGACACTATCAGAGCAACCTTCAAGGACCATCTTGCCAAGGTACAGGGGCACAAACCCAGTTTCGTACTTGTCTTGTTGGAAAATAGGGATAATTACATATATCCTGCCATCAAGGTCAATTCAAGCTCACGTACTCTTTGGATTTTCATGGCTGACACCATATGTCTTCCTTCTAGCGCATCGGAGACGTGGAGCTTGGTCTACATACGGTCCATATGCAACTCAAACAGGCTTTGACGGACGAGAAGAAACAAGATCAATACTTCTCTAACGTCGCATTGAAGGTGAATACAAAGCTCGGGGGTGTCAATCATCTGGTATGAGAATTCGTCCCGAACCCTTAACCACATGTCATAACCTAATCATGCTCGCAGCTCGACGAAGCTGCTATGAAGTGGTTGACAAAAAAGAAGACGATGATGGTAGGAATTGACGTGACACATCCTGGTCCAGGGAGTAGGGAAGGCACTCCGTCTATTGCCGCCCTTGTAGCCAGTGTCGACGACTCTTTTGTCCAATTTCCAGCCAGCTTACGTATCCAGAAGAGCAAGCAAGAAGTGGGTTTAGAATGTTCCTTTTTGGCAACCGCTAACACGCAATAACCATTGTAGATGCTGGGAGAACTTGATAACATGCTTGTGGAGCGGCTTCTTGCCTACGAGACGAAGAATAGAAAGCTACCGGAAAGGGTCATCGTCTTTCGTGATGGCGTCTCTGAGGTAAGCACAAGATTCGCAGGTCCAAGTACGCCCATCTGATACCATCGTGTTTGACAGGGCCAATTCGATACAGTTATTCAAGACGAATTGCCACAAATCCTTGACGCCTTCAAGAAATTTGAGACCAAAGAAAGGAAGACGAAGTATCGGCCTCAGCTATCTATTATCATATGTGGGTGAGTAAATATCATCTTGTATCATTGAGAAACTTCACTTAATTAATAATCTGCACTTGATAGTAAACGCCACCACGCAAGATTCTTCCCAACAGGCTCGCAATTCGCTGATCGTAACGGCAATACACGTCCGGGTACCGTTGTCGACAAAGGAGTCACTGCGGTGTACGTTTTCTTTTTACCTTCACCTGCCCACCTACTCACAATCCAGCTGGTAGTTTTGACTTCGATTTCTATCTTCAAGCGCACGCTGGCCTCCAGGGGACCGTCAAGGCCACGCATTATACTGTAGTATATGACGAGAATTCGTTCACGGCCGACGAGATTCAGAAAGGTACACACGACGCCAGCTACCTGTACGCCCGCGCCACAAAGGCTGTTAGTCTCATCCCGCCTGCGTATTATGCCGATCTGGCATGCGAGCGTGGCCGGTGTTATCTGAACGACTTTTTGGTCGATGACAGGACTTCGACATCCGGACGGGGAAGGTATGATCGTGAAGAAGAACGTAACCGAGTATTCCATGCTGCGAGGGGGGCGTGGGGCGAAGGAGTAAGACCATTCAACTTCTTAAGGTGGTTATCAGTCTACTGACACTTGAATTAATTAGCTTCATCCTGATATGAGAGAGAGCATGTTTTATATTTGAAGTCAGTGAAGTGTCTGTGGATTTAGTGCTCTGTGATTTGCTGTCGATTTGCTTTTGAAATTGTTTACTGTAGCTTAACGGTCCTGTACGATTTGACATCCGTTTATGATCAACCGTTATTTTGTACAACATATGTATTTCTGACGTACAATGTGCCCGAGATACGAAGAACACCGACACATCCTACGAGATGCAGACCAGGACCTGGAGCTAGGGATCCTGCTGGGGACGAAAGACGGTCTGGAAGCAATGAACGGGTTCCTTGAACAGGTCGGGAGCCTTCACGAAGACTGAAAAGACAAGACGTCCACAGACACAGCCACTAGAAAACGACCAGGAGAACGACGAGGATGAAGAAGAGTGGCGGAGGAGGATGAAGAGAGGAGCGGAAGAGATGTACGGGCTGGTCGAGGGGGGAAGAAACGGACGAGGAGTGGGAGAGGAGGGAGGAAGAAGGAGCAGACGAAGAAGACCGCTAGAAGGCCACACAAGTTGGCGACGAAGCACACGAACACGAGCTCCAACGCAGGCGAGGCGTGGACATCACACACCAGAGGTCGAGAACACCCCGCGTACGCAGAGCACCCAGGAGCGTCATAGGATACGAACCTTCCCCACCATCCAAATACCGACAAAGCACAACTAACCCCCACCCTTGACCGGTGACCGGTGACCCTGAGCGCAAACTACGACGTGAACCCGCCATTATACTTACACGCCACAGGTGTAGAATGCTGACTTTACCCCCGCCTCTTAGCCCTGCAGCGGTATAAACAAAAATCATCATCATCATCCAAGGATCGTGGAGCAATTCCGAGGCAATGTTACAGTTTTTCTAATAAAGGCAAGGAACTCTTGGGCCGGAGCGCTTACATTGAAAATTTACCTAGATTTCTTGCAATTGTTTGATATCGATAGAGATGGCATTCGGTTTTTCCGCGGAGTTGTCTATTTTGACGATCGATCATCTGTGAATTCAAACTCAGTTGAACCAGTTGTAATCGATCTACGAATGGGTTACAACTTACGAGTCTACTGTTCAAACGTTCATGCACATGGTGTGGGCGTTCATTCCTGTCGGCAAATATGCCATATATATTGTGTCTGGACGAACGCCCTGGAACAAACGACAAACAAACATTTTCGGTGAAATTCACAAAAGCGGTCGTCAGCACTGTTCGATTCTACTTAAGACCCTTCTACAATTGGGATCATGATCCTTCATCCTACTATTCTTCGTCCTACTATGAATTTCCTCAAGATGTTTCGACTCACAGCTCCTCTTGCTAGTTTTCGACCTCATTCTCGAGTTGGAAGTCCCCGTGTCTTTCCAACGACTGGCTTTAAAAATATTCCTATGACAGAGAAGGTCGAGGAAGAGTGTCTTGATTGGTACACGCCTCAATCTTTCTATCCGGTTCGAATTGGTGATGTTATTCACTCGAAATACCAAGTTCTCTACAAAATCGGTTATGGGACCACATCTACCCTTTGGATATGTCGGGATCTCTAGTTAGTTCCCCGTCTCCTCTCCCTTCTATGTTAACACAATTGAAATTTCCAGTTCCAATGAATATGTCTGTATGAAGTCTATGGTCTGCGACTATCCCTCCGTCGAACGAGAAATTAAGGCGTACGAAGTTCTATCTGAGGCTGCGAAGACCAGTACGATAATAGGACATCACTTCGTCCGGCAGGCATTGGATCACTTTGAACTAGAAAGCGAGGACCGCAACTACCATTTCCTCATACATGAACCTCTCGGCGTTACCGTGGAATTGTTTGCTAGCGCGTGTAACGATATTCTTCCCATTCCATATGTTCAAACTTTAGCTCGGCATACTCTGAACGCTTTAGAGTTCATTCACAGCGCCCAGATCGTTCACGGAGGTAAAATTGTCTCCTATCCTGACCTCCGTCTTCTAATTCGCCCTTGACTTCAGACCTGCAACCAAAGAACATTCTCCTTCGGATCCATGACAAATCAGTCATCAAAGACGGTGAGGAAGGCGAAATCGAACATCCTAGCAACAGGAAAATTACGGAACAAACTGCTGTCTTCGAAACACGAGACTATGTTGGACCTCTGCGTCGCTGGATAGGGAACAGTCTCCCCGTTCTATGTGATTTCGGCGAAGCGCGTATGGGACAAAAATCTTATACAGAGCTTATCCAACCTGCCCTTTTTCGAGCTCCAGAGGTCTTTCTGCATATCCCATGGGGCACATCGGTGGATATCTGGAGTTTTGGCTGCATGGTCTGTTTCATCATAGCTCTTCATCATTTACTTTCTGATTTGTTAGCATAGGTATGGAGCTTGATGTTCCACAGCTGTCTCTTCTCCCGAAGAAACAGCTCAGGCAAACAGACTGACGAACAGACTGCTGACAAGAACCAGCTCGCTTGGATGGTTGCCTTACTCGGACCTCCCCCGCGACAGCTTCTAGAGAACTCGGGTTCACCTGTGCTCGAGTTTTTCCATGAGGATGGTTCGCCCAAAGGGGAGATTGTAAATGAGACTCTCGAGTCATTGCTGGCGTCGTCTTTGAAAGGAATCGGGCAGACCATGACGGCTGAAGAGTCAGAAATGTTCCTTGCCTTTATTAGAAAAACTGTAACATGGACGCAGGAAACGCGAGCCTCTGCATCGGAATTGCTCCATGATCCTTGGATTCAACAGAGCCTTCCTAGGCCACGTAGCTGACACAAGAACATATTCTACAGATTTGTAGGGGATCGCGCGTACTTCTCTCGCTTACAGCCAACTTACAGGCTCTAGCTCAAAGAATAGCCACTCCATCGAAAGCGCCTGATCTACTGATTCAAGGAATAGATGGTTGTATTTATTGCTCGAATTGGACTGCGATGATATGCAGCACACAGCATCAAGAGACTACAATGGGTGTTGACTCTGTCACACTTATCACCCGATAGAAAAAAGCTGTTGTGATGTATTTTGCACAGGTTCTTGGCAGTGCCGCTTCGGCTATTTGCTGTACCTGCTGTGCCGCTTCGGCATTGACAGTACAGCCTTGGCCCATAGTGATAAAAACTATATATCCTGTGCAATCCCACTTACACACCTTTGATTCATAAAGACTCAAGCGAGGACCTTTGCCATTGTTACCATATCTTTGATCCATGACTGTCATCCTGGATTTCATCCCCACCACCCAAAATCATGACGCCAGTGCAGAATTTGAAGTTGTCGTACGTGTATAGTTCCTCTTTTTTGTTGTTACATCGCTGAAATTGACGGATGGATGTGTTAGAAACCACTTGATGACAATAGTTCTGGCTTGATTGTCACCTCGAGTACTGTTCATGACGATGAAGAACCATCTCCTATCACTCCAGATGACGAGCTTGAAATACCCAAGTTTGAATTCAGGCCGCGCACTCGCAGGCGGTTCCAAGTCCAGAAATCGCCCTAATTCCCTGGGGATGGGATCCTTTGAATCCTGGTTCTGCTTCACTTCAAAAGACATGCCCAGGTCGGAGTGTTCTCTGCTCACGGCTTGTTGTATCATTACGCCTGCAAACATCCTTCTCATACGATTCCAGGGAGCAATATGTAAAATTAGTAAACCAGCTGGCTTGTCTGATTTCACGCTAGAATAGAGCTCTCGCTCTGACGACGATCAACTGAGTCTGTATAGTAAATCGCCTGTCAATCGTACTTACGAAATGAATACGATCTTCACTCTACTTATGAAAGGGAAGATGTTCCTTGTATTCCATTGTACGTTAGGTAGATAGATCGGGGAACATGTGGATTATAAGTTATTGAGAAGAGTGTAAAGGGCGGGTAATAGATTGCGCAGGGTGAATAAAGGTTACACGAGGGCAAGGGCAAGTGAGATAAGAGATACGGTGAAGTAATACTATGAGATCTATTAATTGGTAGATATGAATGCAAGAGGATCTGGCGGGAGGAGAGAGGTGTCGCATGGAGGGAGAACTGAGCGGAAATTCTATAAGGGGGAAAACCACGAGCCAACCTAACAAATACAAGTTGGAGGTAAAAAAAAATGAAAAAGTCGTGTTGGGGGTCGTAAGTCAGCGCCATGACAGATCCACAGACATGTGTATTCATGCAGGACGCCACGTTGCATCCGGGCGGTCGACCATGTGCGAGAGGTCACCCCAACTTGAAATCGTGCGACCACTTGACTCTGTTGTGCCCTCTATCGTCGCAGGTGCTGTAACGAATGATTCCGGTGCAGTGCTGATATCTGGTGGGCTACTTGTCACTGATTCCGTAGGGTGGCCTGTCTCGCGAATTGGGCTTCGGGGAATGTTAACCGGGCTCGAAGGTCCTGAGGTCACGAAATCTGCTTCTGGTGTCAATAAGGCTCGTGAGGTGGCAGCTGGTTCCGAGTCGGGACTTGGCTGTCGTTGGGACTGCACAGAAGATTGAGATGAAGAGTATGTTGGCTGGGGAGGACCGGGAAAAGAAACGTTAGAGAGGGAATGGTGGAGCGAGGGAGGTGTCTGAGGCTCTGGCTCTAGCTCTGAGGTAACGGGTTCCTCTTCCACACGTTCCTGCTCGCGGACAGGGAAGTGCATCCTCATTGGCTGGCCAAATGTATAATTCTCATTCGCACTGACCGATCCGCTCCCAGACCTCGAGTCCGTGCGCCCATCGGAGTAATATGAATCTTCTTCCAGTCGAGCCATGGACGAATTGGCGCGCGAACGTATGGCAGTCTGGACAAGCTCAAGTGACGAATGAGAGGCCGCGCCAATGTTTTGCATCAAGGATTGTGCCCGAGTCCGTATTGAGACGGAGAACGACGGAGCCCGTGAACGCGACGACGAAGTATGAGAGTTCGACCTCGAGTTGGAGCCAGACCGCGATCCATGCAGATGGTTCTGAGAGATCGTGCTCCCGCGATGCCTTAGAGAAGTACCCGGGCTCGATAGAAGACCAACGAGGTCTTCTCTTTCCGCTGCTTCGTGCGACTCCTCAGACCCTGCATCATCCAGTAAACTATGGCCATCATCCGAGTCTGCACCAAGTGAATCCGAATCAGCCCGCGTGCGGGTTCTGGGACGGCTTGTTGTCGGAAACACAATCGACGGCAATGGCATTGGCGCACCAACGGGGACTGTTCCAGCTCTTTGCCTTCCCCGCTTTTGCCCTTGCTGTGGATGCCTGGGAGGCATAGGAATTCCGCTGCTACTGCTGATTGCGGCGTCCGAGGTCGAGTACTGTGATCGAGGTGAATGAGAGTCCGACGATTCGCGATATCCGGTGGACTGAGTGCCCTGTGATACCTTTGATCGCATCGAACGAGAGTGTGAGGTGGGCGTTTGGTGAGAAGCTGCACCTGATGAGATGCTGTTGCCACGCCCAGGACGTCGATATTGGAAAGGATAACGAGAGGTTACAGGTTGCCCGAGACTTGACATAGACTCGGAGCCTCTGCCTGATGAAGGCTCCTCGCTGTCTTCTTCCTCGTCGTCTTCCTCGTCCTCATCTTCCTCATCTTCCTCATCCTCCTCCTCATCCTCATCCTCATCGTCCTCTTCATTCTCAGCGCTGGTGCCGCTACTACCGCTTCCACTTCCTGTCCCACCACTGCGGCTTGCGGTCTTTTTGCTTCCGCTAGGCACGGGAGATGGTGGGAACGGCACTCTATCTGAGGACGACATGCACGCGCCGGCGGCGGTAAATGGATATGGCAGGGACGTCTGAGGTGCAGGTGCACCAGTAATTTGCTTGTCCTTCGACGAACGCTTGGCGACCTTGGGAATGGCTTCCGAGATGTCTGTCGGAGGTACCGACCTTTCATCTTGCGAGCTTTCAAACAGGTCACCGGACAGGGCTCCCCGACGTGCGGGAGGGGGAACCGAAGGTAAACCCATAGCTGCCAGAACCTGTTCCATGCCATCGGACATTTCACCATCGCCATGAACACCTAATGTTGTCCCCTCTGAAGCCTCCTTGCGGTTCCAACTCGATGACGGACGGACAGTAAGGCAGAAATCGTACGCGTCCTGGATTCGCCTGCGGGTACATTGGCGCCAGCTCCAGGGAATGGTGTCGTCCAAAGAGACCTCGTCGCTATAATACGACCGGGACTTTTCCGCATCCTCTTCCTCCCAACGGTAACGAGGCCCACAGAGCCCTGCACAACCTTGTCCACTAACGATCCATAGTCCGATCCTAATTTGGCAAGGGAAACATTAACCATGTCAAGGCCTCTTTATAGGGGAAGCATGTATTTTTCCTTACCAGCTAGTAATTAGAACGAGCGCACGCCAAGCTGTCCATGCAGCATTGGCGATAAGGACCCCACGAGCATACTTTGTTAGAGTTCCGTCCGTAATGCGGAAGAATGTCGAGTCTCGGAGATGGATGCCCGCACCGGTGAGTGCGACTTCGCCTGCTTGAGGCGTCGAGAAGGATAAAAGTAGCCCCAGTGCCAACCCCGCACGCGGGAGCAGCAGGGCAACCGTAGGAAGGTTTTGTGAGTAGAACCAGAAGGTCTCGGCGAGCCCGTCGCGGATGCTGCCGTTTTCGCCAACGAAAGCGGAGAATCGGATGTATTGCAGGAAGCAAAAGTTGGTGTACGAGGTCATCGCAACCAAGTTAAAACTCGAAGATGAAAGGTAGATTGGGATCATAAGAGGACGTTCTGGAAATGGGGATGTGAATTGGCTAGCCTTCCGAGTTCGTGAAGAGGCGGGACTTACTGACGCGCCATCGACGAATGAAAGAATAGATGAGCTCATACATCACAAAGACTACAAGGATCCAAACGAGCCAGCATGCGATGTAGGCAGCAGCACCAAGTGCCCAGTTTTTTCCGGAACCTGGCACACCAGGGGCTTGGGGGTTAGGAAACTTGGAAACCCTGGGAGAACACCATCAGCATCTCCCGAAGTTCAACATTACGGCAGAAGTCAACTCACTGAATCAATATATACACAGCGTTGAAGTCGAAAAAGGTTTGGAGGGGAATGTTGGCGAAGATAAGAAGTGGATAAAGATAGAAATAGAGACGGAATTTGAGCGTTGGATTTCGTAACAGGTCCAGGTTTGCGGTCCTCGAGTGGAACCTGGGCTGTGGTGCGCGAGGTGCATCGGGTGCGCCTGAGGGCATAGCGGTCGAAACTGATGGACCAGCAGGTTTTTTCGACCACAAACGAGTGCCATTGGCAACTCGATTTTGATCATTAGGCTCGCGTCGAGAGTCCTGCAGGCTGACGATGCGCACTGAACGTGGCGTGGCTTTTCGGCCTCCCACAAATGGAGGAGCATCACCAGGAGAGCTCTCTGGTAGGCCCACCGATGAGTGAAAAGCGGACGCCGGACCGGGTGGTAGCGGTCTCCCCGGAAGCCATGACGGATAGCCATCCGAATCTTTGGACATCCTGCGACGCGACGAGGAGGAAGGTTGTTCCGATGGGTCTCCCTGGCCGATTGGGGAGCCTCCGGAGCTCGAGGAGTTTCCTTGAGGCGGGTCGGGGGTCGACTGTCGTGATGTTCGTGAATAAAAGTTCATTGGCCGGGTCTGAGAGGAATCGTTAAGAATGTGACGCGTTATTTGTTATGTTTTTTTTTTCGACAGTCAAGGGAGAGAATAACGCTGAGCAGGCAGAAAACGGCGTCGACGAGATGAGCACGAGGGTTGAACGCGCTGGCCTCGTGAATGACGAAGGTAGCCTCGTGTTCTTGCCTTTACTGGGGAAAAAATAGGCAAACTGATGGCGGTGGGAGCCAAAACGCCAGCCAGCATCTTTCCCAGACAGCGGTCGTTCCTGGACTTCAACCATGCCCATATGGGGCAGGTAGAAAGAGACTTACCATTTAGGTAACCCTAACCATCAGAATTGCCGGGTGATCTTCTGCGATCTTCCCCGACGCGGCGTTCCAGAAGCGAAGAGCTTAAGCGAGCGTATGGAGGGAATGACGAACGCAGCAAGAACGCTCGAGGGGCTTGGGGCGGTGGTGCGCCGTCGGAAAGCTAAAAATGCTTCCGCCGTTGAGCCCCGGTTGGTTGCTATGGACTTTTTGAATGCAGTTCATCACCCCATATGTAGTAGTACTTCCGATGGGCCCTTGTCAGGGTTCACCAGCATCTTACAAATCGCTCTTGAAAAACCGGTTTCATGTCCTTGAGGATTGGTTGCCTCGAACCTATCATATGAGCATCTGAACATTCAAGTTATTTGAATCAACTTAGGATCACGGTGTTAAAGAATCAAAAAGAACAAAGGATCGACAGGTACATTGATGTCTCCGAGTGCGCTGGTGATCTTGACGCACAAATGCAGACTCAGAATACCCACCCGGTGATAGACGGATGAAGATCAGACATACACAGAGATTAGCCCGGAATCTTGCTGAGGATATCTAAGTAAATGAATGATTATTCAGGTGAGTAAGAAGAGGTTTCAATTTCGAAAGTGCCGTACTACGCGTCGTCGTGCACATTGAAATGCAAAACATCAAATCCTCTTCCATAGTTCTTGTCCCAATCAAAATCATTCCTGTGATTCTCCTTCCCAAACGCACGTATAAGCGCCCCACCCTCCTTTCCCCCAAGAACAACAGGCCGCGCCGTCTCCCTCGTCTTCCCATTCGCGCCCTGCCCGAAAATCTTACTTTCATCCGCAGTCAAGAAGGTTCCAATATGGCGGAACGTCAAACTAATACGTTCGCCGTTATTGAACAGCTCAGCAGAAGATTTAGACTTCAGCACACGGTTGTCATGGTTGATCCCGTGCAGCCACTTCTTGTTCGTCTCAGGGCCCATGACGAACATCGAATTGTGCGGCAGCGGGATGCGTTGTGATGCTCGGGGGACTTTCTCCTCGTCTTCAGGCGGTGCAGCGCCGTTCCTGGGTGGCCCTTTTTCGCGGAGAGTCATAACCCGCTGCGCGCCAATGCTCACGTTGACAATGTTAGACCCGCGCACGACGTCTATCGTCTTGTCTGAGTGTTCGGATATGTAGTCTTTCCCAGAGCGGTAATGCTGGATGAGGACGTGGTTAACGGGGTGGTTGAGCACCTAAGGTTGTAAAAGTTGTGATGCTGGCCCGGGTTTCAGTCCAAATCAGTACGTACCTTTTGGACATGGTCACGAATTTTCGCTACAGTTGGCGAGAACGGAGAAAGGGGAGGCGATTCATCTGCAGGGTGACGGTAGAGTGGAAAACTATAATCTTCTCAGAAGTCGCTGGCTTAGCAACGAAGACTATTCATTCATACCTGCCATCTTCTGCAACTTCACCTTCGACTGCAACAAGTCTAGGTACTTCACCTCCTATCGAAGACCGCATAAGTACATAAATTCTTCCCGGTCAGGCCTCAGGCCTCAGGAGTCACAAGCATCTCGTACCTCGATGATGCATCACATTCCACTTAACCTCCGCCCTCATCTTCTCGAACGCACCATCCGCAAGCTCCTGCGGCAGAACATCCACAACCAGATACGAGTCTCCAGCACCCAAAGAGTCACCCACACCGAGAATAGGTCCAGGAGGTGGTGGATGTGCACCACGAGGCGCTGTCCGCTGACGGTTGGCTCTCCCCCTGAACGACGAAGGAAGGTGATGGCCTCTGCCACGACTGGTACTGTGACCTCGTTTGCTATGACTGACTACGTGCCATTCGTTGCCTGCATCACCTTGGTGGTCGTTGCTGGACATGGTGTGGATGAGATTGGCCTCCGAGAGTTGTGACTCGAATCAATGGGTTTGACATACTGACTCGATGTTCTAGTATCTTCTATTGTGACATGGCGCCCATATAAAGTCTAGCTAGCCTATTTGCGGGTATATAGGTCCCATAAAAGTTGCTCTGATTGATTTAGAATACGAAAGTGTCTGGAAAGCCGTAAAACAGGGAGGAAAGATAAGATTAGTGATGTTTCATAATTACGCGTCAGATCACGACTTTAGTAATAGCCCCTTTCTTTTCTTCTATCTCGTGTATTAGTATACACGCTTATGCACTGCGGATGCTCTACTTATCTGTAGAAAACTCAGGATGGCTGAAAGCTAAAAATGTCAAACTCACCACACCGATGTCTTTTCATTCCAGAAGTCATGGCACTCATCTTCTCTGAGTTGCGCTCCCCTTCTGGAAAGTGGTCCTATCCAGATCTCTACGCTCTCGCAAGGACGTGTCGTCTCTTCTCTGGGATCGCATTGCGGTACCTCTGGCTGGAAATGGAAGGTCTCTCGCGTCTCGTCAAATGCATGCCTGACGACCTATGGGAGGAAGTGGGATTCGTTTGGGACACCCGTATCCCAAAGGTGGTATGTAAACGCCACAACTCCCAACGTCTGGTTTACCCTTTCTAAATATGAAAAATAGACATTTAAAAGGGCAGTTGTCGCCACAGACTGGCCAAGATTTAAAGAACACGCACAACACGTACGGATATTTAGTGGGACCCAGTACCCTGACCTGGATCCACACGACTTCCATTCCCTCGCTTTTGCCGCCGCTGGGAGTCCCTTTTTCCGAACCTGAAAAAATTGCAATGGACCTATCCCGAAACCGCCCTCGTTCCTCTAATAGAGCTTTTCCTACCACCCAACATGACAGATATCAATTTTGATTGTCAAATGCACTCATGCGTACTGTTCTCGTTGATTGGTACTCTTCCATCTCAAAACTATCAAACTCTACAGATTGAGCCAGAACCACCCATCAAATAGTATCGACATCATCTCCACTGCGCTTCAGAGATGGAACAACCTCTCAGCTGTCTCTGTGCACCAAGTCTCTTCGGAAGCATACTGCCATCTTGCGTTACTTCCACGACTGAAACATCTCTCTTTGGATCCCTTTCGAATTAATTTTCCCATTTCTTGGACATCTCCTCCATTTCTCGCACTTGAATCCTTGCGAGGAGGAAGTGATATTATAACCTTCTGTATGGACATGCTTCCTGATATGTCCTCAAACCGTTGTCTCGATACC
>JAGGAR010024040.1:7044-17294 GCA_017657315.1 Termitomyces sp. K1Ag
TGCTCTGGGGCGTATCCGTGCTCCTTCCCAAGGCCGCGACACTTGACGCCGACGGTGTACACGAGGAGCGACGCGAGCTTGAACGACATCTTGACTTTTCCCTTCGTCTTCGAGACGTCCGTCGATGATGTCCCCCGAACGCGCCGCCACTTCTCTTTGAGCTCCTGCATACCGTGCCTGATCTCTCCGCTGACCCTCTTGGCGTTACTCTCTTCTTCATCTTCGGAGTCTTCAGAAGAAGTGTCGGCTTCAAGCACAGCAGGTTCCTTTGTAGGAGTCGCGGTCGGGCTCTTGGTACGAAGTGCTTCGAGTTGAGCGACGACGTAAAGGTTCTTAGCCTGATCTCAACGGTGAGCATCAACTGAAATCTCCAGAGACGTATGGGGATGCCCACCTTCAAAAGGATCCTGCCTTTCAGATCCTCAGGACTCGGAAGGACGCTGATCCGAGGTCGTCCTTCCACCGGCGCCCTGACGAGGGACTCCCCAAAGACTTCAATCATGATCTTTACAAGTATATCCTGCTGCTTGACGCCACAGTGTATTTCCGCCGAAATCAGCACAGGGTAAGGTGAGGTTACGAAGGCATATTTAGCAATAGCATTACAGATATCGCGCACGGAAACCTTGGATGTGAGCGTTTTTCCATGGAAAACGACAGGTTCAGTATCGCCATCGTAGATATCAACTATTGTTCTTTATTAAAATCACCATATGCATGTGCTGTGAGATAGACGTACGCTCGACGCTACGACAGCTGTGAAGAAGAGCACGGATGTACCCCTCAACAGTACTGACTCCAATTAACTGATGTCCTACGAGGTATGTATTGTGCGAGGCGGAAATGAAGTACTCGGATACGGGTCGTGTCATGTCTTGCCACACTTCTTGGTTCTTTTCCAAGAAGACTGCATTCTCGGGGGACAGCAAGAACGATGAGAAGCCATCGAGGGTGAGAATTGGAGGCTGGACAGAGTCTGGAATCGTAGATTGAGAAACATCCGGGACTGTTGGGGGAGACGGTGCATCTGAAGCGGGCACTGAAGTACCCTCTGTTGGTGCAGCCGCTGAAGCAGTCGGTGCACTCCAAGAATACTTGGCAAAAATAGCTTTAAGTTCATCCTGGGTCAGCTTCGACTATCTGACAACATGAGCTCAACTTCATGGAGAGTACCAAAACTTACGTGTTGAGTGTCTTTCATGAACTTCTCAAAAACCGGAAAGTCAAACTTTCCGCCGTTAGCTTCGCAGATGGTCTTGTAGATCTGTTCAATCTCAGGACGGCGTTTGAGAGTACGGACGAACGATTGGAAACCAGTATAGTCCAAATAACCCTTGCTGGCCGGATCAGCATCCTTTAAATTTATTAATAAAAAGCAGCATGGAATAATTAGTACTCAAGAGACGTACCTTGAACATCTTCTCGAGCTCAGGTCTTGTGAACCTCGCGTTCAACCTCCAGCACAATCTTTCTACCTCTTCAAGACTCAACTTCCTGTTGCCGTCCCCATCTGCACCTTTCCAATATTGACGCGTCCAGATAGCCTCTCGGACATCGACATTCCCAAGCCCTATCATGAGCCCCTGACGAACAGCAACGAGCTTGCGGACGGCCGCATCCCACATGACGAAGGTCTCATGAGTATCTGCAATCATGTGCAGCGTCTTGTATGCGCCATCGAGAATGTATATTATCGTGAGCCAACGCTTTTCCGTTCCTTCAGGCAGCTTGAGCTGCTCCCGGTAGTATCGTACAGCAGCACCTGAGCGGATCTCTTTGATCGTCTCCAGCCCAACTATATGGACTTGAATCAGGTCTGTTCAATGCAGAGATGAGTACTTACCAGGACCTGTTTTTCGCGACTTGTAGACAATGCACCCCGCATCAGGATCAAGCTGGAACAAGACACGCTTCTGCTTCTTCTCGGAGACCTTAGTCATCATTGTTCCTTTCAACAGTGCCTCTGGTACAGAAAAGAGACCTTCATTGTTCAACAACGGTGGTGATTGCGTTGGAGGTGGGCTGGCAGACATGTTGCAAGATCAAGAGTTCGGTGGCTGGATTAGTGGGTGGTAAAGGGTAATCGATGAAGGTTTAATAGGCCTGTGGCGGCGGCGTGTTGACCCGGCACTGCCGTGCTATTCTCAGTGCGCGCAGTCGTCGTCGACGCGGTGCAACATCAGATCGATAGATATGCCATCCTCACGTGATCAATCAGTGGAGCGGCCCTGGCGGGCCAGTGCCACTGTCGAGGCGAAAATGGAAGGGGAACGAGCTGAAAATGTACTAGCCAGACAGAATCCGAGCGGGAAGAGAATCCATGGAGAAACAACGCGTTATAAATGGCTTCAGATCTTGAGTACCGCCGAGTAATCTTCGTCTATGATCATGATGAGACTCACTATAATTCATGAGAGAAGAAAACCTGATACCTCTGATACTACGCATGTCTAAACGAGATCGAAAGCGTGCTGAAGGAAAAAAGCTGTTGCAGTCTGCAGATGATGGTGGAAGAGTCCGAGTCGGAAAAGACGAGACCCAAACATCAACCAAATTTTCCAACCGACGCGTGTGACTTGCACTCATTCTTCCTCCGCAACTCACGCAATTTAGCGCAATCTTCTCTTTGTTCTGCAAACGCTCTCATTGAGCCGTAGTCTCTGAGATTTCGCTTTTCAATCTCACGTTTCTACAGGGAACGGAATCTGAGCTTGTCCCCTCTATAGTTATTTTCCGTTCGAAATTGTCCTGTTCTTGACTCCCTTCGGCGAAGGTGAACGCATCAGTCTTGTTAACAACCAGCCTCGTGCTCACAACATGATTTGTTACTTTCTGGGAACAACCTTCTAGTTCTGTGGAGCTTGTGTGACTTCCATATCCAAGAATATTCACTGCCATCTCTTGTCCATGCGGCCTGAGAACCTCCAAGAACCTTTCTCAATTTTATCAAGTGACCGAAATGTCGCACGATCAAGACCTTATTGTAGCACGCACATTGCCATTTGATTCAGTGATTTTTACACGAAATGGGATACCTAGCATCAACGTAAGTTTCCATACTGCTAAGATATTCCAAGAGCTTCAATTCAAGCTTATAATTTTCTGTGTTCACAAAGTGAATGAAAATGCACCCCAGTTTCATAGATGAATCTTCGGCGCTTGAAGTGTACCCGTAACAGTCACGAGCAAAGGATCCATGACAGATCCATATTGAGTGGATATATTGGTCATCGGCAAAATGGGCAGACACGGCAGAGGGATATACTGTACCCACGGCCATACGGTTTCCACGCCGAGGTAATTCAAGAGGACCCTGCCTCGTTGCGCAGTCGTTGCACTCAAGCGTTCAATACGCTCACCCTTTGCCTCTACTCGATGATTGTGGGTGAAGTCATCGACATGAGCCAAAGGGACCGCTCAACTTCCCACGACTCCTTGTGGCAGACCGTCAAACGCGAAGACATCTCCAGCAACGAGGTGAAAGAATCCTCCTTTTCGTGATACGTTGTATTTATCAATAGTTCTAGCTTGACAGCGATGATGGCCAGACACCGTGTGCCTTGTGTAGATTGGCACAGGAGCCATGTTCAACCCCGACGCGACGTATGTAGATTGAGTGCCTTCGTGGTTGCCTTCTAACCAGCTGGAACTATCATAGGCTCAGAGGATATCGTCTTGAATCCGTCAGAGTGTACTTGGTGCGCCGAAGCAACTGGTCAAACATTATATCTATTCTCACAATTTTTTCATTCCAGCAATCATGAATTCTTCAATCTTTGGCGCGCCTGTCTGCGGACGGAAGAAGAGATGCTTCCTGACTATGAAGAGTGGGCGAAAACATGCAGGAATCATTCTCTGAACGTGTCGGAGGAGTATCCAAGTCAATGGGCAAGCAGGGTCACAATACCATCATTGGCAGTCATTGCAGTCGCGAGTAATTCGACATTCGATGTTGCAACTACTGTTCTAGGTGACTACTTTCTTCTTTTACACTTGTCTCTTCGATCTGAGGATCCCGCAGTTCCCCGAGCATCAGAGTCGGCAGGAATAGTCCCAATCGTTGTCCCAATCGCGGTTGTGTTGGGCCTGGCCGCCCTCGGAACAATACTGGCCTATATATCCTGGATCAAAAAACGTAGAACTGGCGAGTCTTTCATCGCCTTCTGGCGTCGGCATCTTTCGTTTCGCAGGGCACACAGAATACAACCCAAGATTCGCGATAGCCATTTTGAAATTGACCAACAATCGGAAAACACAAATGACTTCATCATGGTTAGCTCTGTGGATGACTACATCGGTGGCCATTCCCGGAGTTCTTCGGGAGACTCAAGGAATGTTAGAGTGCCCGAATATCACTTTCCGTTCAGAAACGTTTGGGAGACGCAAATCATACAACAGTTTCGACGCATTCCTGATATGGTACCCCATCGTTGGGGTTATGGCCCCGTGCATATCCGGCCGGGGCAGCCAGGCAGTCGTTTTCGTGTCGACCCTTCCGGTTCCAGCGCAGAGGGAAGCAGCTCCAGTGCGATGAACTCACACTCGGGTACTGCTGAAGGCCCAATTCCTGATACTATCTTTGAGGATGAGGAAGATGCTGAAAGTCAATATCCTACCTACGACGATGACGAGGGAGAATCCCTCATAAGGGACTCGGAACGCTCCGAGAACAAAGTATTCTTAATCTCAAACCGTCAAACCTTTACCGTCTCGTCGTCCCATGGCCATAGTTCAAATTCACATCATTTCAGAGTTATCCCACCCACGCCGACGGAGTCTTCCCGCTCGCATGGGCGTCTATCGCAAGTGATAACCCCGCCCACGGTAAGCAGTGCATTTGTTTATGCTTTGCCTTCCATCTGACGTCTCTTCAGCTTCAACTACGACGCCCGATCGACATCCCGCCTGCTCCTCAACTACCTGCTCCAGTACCCCCAGGGTCCACTCCTCGTCATCCTTCACCACTACATAATCAAGCTGCGCCTTCTCGGCCTCAACCGCCATATAACCAGACGCCGTTCGGCAGGAACGATCCGCCTCCAGCCCAACCTGTTCCTCAACCTCCTCAACCAACGCAACCGCCCAAACCAAATCTACCCCCAAACCAGAACATCCCACCGCCCCCCTCACAAGCCGGACCTTCACAACACCCGGCCCCTGCTTCCAACGCGCCCCCTTCCCAGATCACGCAGTCCAGACCACCTCAGGGGCCGCGGAGACCCTCGGGCGACGGAAACGACCCTATCCCCCGGCGGCCCATGGGCGCCCGTCAGCCCTCCTCGCACAACACGCGCAGACCGTCATTCGACGAGGATGTCGGCAGATATGGGCCCACAGTTCCCTCAGGGGACTCCATACTCCTAACATCACCCGCCCGCCCGCCTCCCCGCCCGCTCAGTCCTCAACATCCCCACCCCCAGACCCCCCACGCTCACAAGCGCTCTCTCTCTGGCTCCAGGGACGACGTATCGCTCGCTCCCGTTCCCGTTCCCGCTCCCGCTGTGGTGTTACCCCCGCCCCGCCCGACGCATGCCCGGACACCCTCGTCGGAAAGCGTGATCATGGCACCCGGTGATAATCGTTTGCTCTATCCGGGTCCGGTGCGCGCGGCGGGGTACAATGTTAACCTTCCTCCTGATGCGACGGAGTCGCATGAGGTTCATGGTCGGCCGCTGCCATGGGAAAGGACACATCATTAGCTTTTCCTTTTGGCCACTGCCAAGGCAAGGACTCGTTTTTCTTGGACATTCATGGACTATCTTTATTCTGCTTTTTGTTATTGGACTTGGTGTGGTGTATGACTAGGATAGTGTAGTACAGGAAGAATGACTTTAGTATGGAGTTTGGGGAATATAAATCTGAGTTTTTGAAGTTCTTTTGGTGTCCATGTGAAGCCGAGAGACGAGGTTCTATCTTTGGGAATTCTTCAATATATTATATCCTGTCTCCACTACTTTCTCTACCAATCCAACTTGTACAAGTGTGAAAGTTTATATTCGCATGTGGGATCAGACCTCGCGGAACCATACTCGCGGATGCAATAGAAAAGATTTCTGTTCCGACCAAGCCGTGTTGTATACAGCAATCGCGGTGATTATCAGCTTCGATTTACTCAGTGTTGAGGTTGTATGGCACAGTATGTTGTGCCTTGATGTCTTCGTTGTCGAACTCGGAGAAAATTCAAGTGCCGTGGTGGCCGGTCGTGAAAAACAAAGATTTAAACAGAGGGTGATATCTGGATAATTATCATTTCTGTTACCGTCAGTATCATGATTGAGATTGCAGTATAATCGGAACAGTCACTTCATTATGGTACCAGAGAACCTGGAAGGAAAGAGTCAAGCAACAAAAGTTGACACGGGCGCCTACAAAGCACTTACAAGGCTAGCGCTCGAGAGTTAAATTGGGAACAAGGTGAAACCGGTCAGGCACTCGCAACCGTAACAGCCGTTACCCATGTCGTCATTGAGAAGAATTCAGCCTGTTGCCACCTGATAAGTAGCAACTTGATGTGGTGAGATTCCGGAATGGAAATGACAAAATGACACACATGACAACGAGCAACGGTCTAGATTGCCCGTAGACGAGACAGCAGCACGAGTGACACAAATCGCTCTGACCACTGAGCGAGACTGCATTTGACACCAGTTGTCCAGACGAGAGAACGCATCGACTGCGGAGATATTTCTGGTTAGACTTCTTTTTTTAAATTCGGAAACATCAGCAGTCGTGCTGCTAACTATTTTGGTCGCGTGCTGGAGAACGCCGGGACGGCAAGAGTGTTCTTACAGTTAGCTAGGGTCTTGGGAGGATACAAGGTAAAAAGGCGTATGACTACGGACATCAGCTGGCCCAACCGATTTTGATGTACTGCGGTTATAAAAAGCCAGGATCGGCAGCGGCGCACAACGGCCGTACAGTATAACAAATTTCGTGTCCAGGATTGAATTGGACTGCGGTGGCAACAAGTCTTAGCAGAAGCCTTTGACCAAAATCGCGTTTAACGTTGTCTAGAATGGGAACATGCTATTTTAGCAGTGAAGAATGCTGTAGTAAATACACGGGCCCGGAATTTGAGACAGATGAAGAAAGGAAGAATTGAAACTCCGCCTGTGCACGACAAACGGGCATCAGAAGAGGCAATTGAAACCTTTCCTCCCACCTTCTCGTGAACTCGCTCGGCGAGTTCACTATAATTTGGCTTCGTCTCTGGCATCGTATTCGCTCCTTACTTCTATATAGCCTACACAAATGCTATACCTAACGTCTGATGCTTTTCCAATCTGTCTGTGCCATACCCTTGCTATTCATCAGTTTCTGACTATTTTTTGCAGTCGTTCCATTCGGTGTAATTGGGTGAGCCCGTGTCGCTGTGGCACATCTATTTCATCAATAACGCCGCTGTAGCTTCTTCCGATACCTATGGTACTTGATACGCCTTGCTGCGTTCTTCACATACCGCCCAGTCCCACTACCCGAAAATCCGACTTACATCGCCTCTGAAGATGTGACTATCATCGTACCGACGATAGACGCCGGCGATGAGTTTAAGGAGGCAGCCCACAGCTGGCTCGTCGGTAAACCCAAGGAGATTCTTATTATTACGGAAGAGAAGATGCTCGGCCCGCTCCAAGAGCTTGCCAATGCTGTTGACCCCGAACGTATCCGCGTACTAACAGTTCCATTCGCCAACAAACGTCTACAAATGAGCCATGGTATCAAGAACACCACGACGGACATCATCGTCTTTGCCGACGACGACGCTATTTGGCCACCGACTATGTTACCATACATGCTCGCGTGTTTCGAGGATCAAAAGGTCGGCGGTGTTGGAACAAGTCAGCGCGTGCAGGCCGTTGGCAAGCGCATGACCGTCTGGGAGGTACTCGCTGCCTTCCGTCTCACAATCCGTAACATCGAAATTGCCTCCTCGACCCACATTGATGGCGGCATACCCTGTCTCTCCGGTCGTACCGCCGCTTACCGCACAGTCATTCTCAAGGACCCCGAGTTCATCCACGGGTTCACGCATGACTATTGGCTCGGAAAATACCAGCTCAACTCGGGTGACGACAAGTTTTTGACGCGGTGGATGGTTAGCCACGGATGGAACACGTATGTGCAGGTGTGCAAGGAGGCGGAGCTGTTGAGTACGATGAAACCGAATTGGCGGTTCCTCAAACAGGTGCTCAGATGGACACGGAACACGTGGCGCTCGGATTTACGGAGTCTTTTCATGGAGAGGCATATTTGGACGAGTCATCCATACGTCGCGTATACTATGGTACGTTTATCATTCTCGATCCGTGCTAATGCAAGCTGAGCCGAGCAACAGGTGGACAAACTTTATAACCCCTTAACACTGCTCGTTGGCCCGTGTCTGGTCATGGTTCTTCTGTACAAGAGTACGCTACCTGTTGACCAAGGAGGATATCATTTACCCTGGTGGTAAGTATCATTTCATCAACGAAGATGGAAGATCGCTGTTCAACACCATTCGTTATTTCAGGAACATCCTTCTATCATGGATGGTGTGGTTGTCCGCAACGCGAACAGCGAAGCTCCTACCCCATCTTTGGCATCGCCCCCAAGATATCATCTACGTCCCGGCATTTATAGCCTTCGGCTACTATTTCGCCGTCATGAAATTGTACGCCCTCTTCACGCTCCATGAGGTATTTTTTATTATTTTACTATCTCGTATCATCATCTACTGACCATCCATCCATCATAGACTGGTTGGGGTACTCGTGCGGGTATCGGCGATGCCTCTGCCGCCACTGCAGCCATGGACCAACAAAATGAAAAACAGACCAACAACAACAACAATAATCCCTACCGCCGCCCGCTGAGCCCCAACGAGCCCTTTGCGCAGTATCGCGATCAGACACCGTCGCCGTTTAGCGAGACACCAATATATACTGCGAGGTCGCAGAATGGACATGGTGGTACGCGAAGGAGAGATGAGGAGCTAGAGATGCAGGTTGGGTATGCACGGTGAGCAGAGAGGGCTGATATGAGATGTTGGTCGGTCAGGATGGGCGGTCGATCGGTTGGTTGGTTGGTTGAGTGATGATTGATGTGGTTGGTGGGTCGCTTGCGTGCGCTGTTTGCATTCATCCGTGATTACCCTCCCTCCCCTTCCCCCTTACCCTCTCACTCCTCCCCTCCCTCTTGGCCTCTCAATCACGCTCCCGGTTGTTTATCTTAGAGATTTGTCACGGAACATCACTCCCATGCATACCATATATACCCCTCTGCATCCCCCCCCACATCGCGAGCGCTGCTCGATGCCCGCTCACACGTTGTTCAATGTTCGTCACTACTTTAAAGGACCCAATGCACTGGTATTATTTTCGTCTTGTCCACCGTGATCATTAATGGACCACCACCCATCATCCATCCACCACGATAAACATCATCGACACCCCATCTCGCATCGCACGCATATATCATCGTCGCCATAGGAATTGTTGTTTTTACTCTACTTCGGCACTGATATTGTGACATTTGGACACTTTTTTCTTTTCCCTTCCTATTGTTTCTGATATCTCCCTCTTCTTTTCTTTTTCCTCCTTTTCCTCTGGATATGTATACATATCTTTTATTCAATTTGCGTCCCCTTTCAGCTGATTTCGGTTTCCGCTTCAAGTTTTCGGATTCACAGCCAAACCCTACTTTAGATCCATCCCTTGCTCTTTCCTCTTTTCTTTCCTTCCCTTTCATTCTTACGGGCATGGGCATGGAGTTGAATTTATGCATTTATTTAAATGGGGGTACCGGTCTTGGTGGGCATGCATATGGGTGTCGGCGCCAGTGGTGGTAGTATGTGCTCATCGACGTATCGAAATCATCTATAGTCTGTAGTACTCTGAATAACGCAAGCCTGATGCTCATCCATCTTGCCATGCTTTTGATCAGAGTCCGAGGAATCGCACTCGGACGATTCCCGGCCTCAATCAATGATCATGCATAATTATGCGCGTTAAAAACGTTTCACTGGCATTGAATCGATTAAACAATCAATCCCGCATGTCCTTCGTTGCCTTCTGAAACCTGTTTCAATTGATGCCATTGCTCAAGGACATGATGCCGTTCATCAATGTGCAAGGATGGCTATCGCGCGGCCATTCGTGTAGACGATTCCGCTTCCTGTAGACTGATCATCAGCCAGCGCTTGATGCATTTCCGACGCCACCAACTTCCAACTTGCTTCGAGTGTCGTCATCGTGCCTCCTATATATATATAT